>CM053276.1:15956796-16108772 GCA_028583415.1 Protea cynaroides | reverse complement strand
TCTCCCTAATCTTTCTTAAAGACAAAATGGGTTCGACACCCATTACCTCCTTCATACCAACTCCACATTAACAACGCTATATTTCCCATAGGACAATGGAGGAAAAGATATTTAACGTGAGACCATTGTAATGGGGATCTCACCCATTTAAAATGGATCAACACGTATCTTGATTTATTCAAAAATGCATCCAAGATCTGAGATGGATTCACTTTGGTGGATGGAATCTCCCTCTGAGGTGGCCTCATAAGAGATCTCCATCAAGGCCGAGTCCTCTCCACTCTGATGAACCTTCTATACCACTCATTGATTAGGATTTTTTCACAAATATAGCAAGACGGACCCACACCCACGCATCAAGGCAATTACATTAAGATGAGGATATCAAATCAAAACATCAAATTAAGCCCATGTAGTGTAGAACTGATGGTACGACAACCAAAAAAAAAAAAAGAAAGAGAGAAGAGATCTTTCATTTCAAACCAACGTCAGCCTCAGTGATATCATCTTGTTCCATATCTCTATCACATGGTCAAATGATATGATAATTCTTGTAAATGCTATGACAATTCTTGTAAATGCACAAAACATATCACTATTTTTTTTTTTTAATTTTAAATCATTCGAGTTGGAAAAATGCATATTAATATTTATAGTACATCAACATATGCATTAACATGCACAAGATATATGCCAATACAAAGATGAAAGTTAGAGTTTTGTATAGATTACAGGGCCTAAATCGGTCACCATTTGGGATAGATTTCCCATTCAAATTGGAATGAGTTTCCCAGATGTATTATGAAGGCAACTATTTTTACTAAAAGTATTCATGGGCTGGTTATCATCAAGTAAGAATGCATGATAGAAGATGTCTCAAAGATTACATTTGCACACATCATGGACATTTGAATTTTCAATAATGCCATCGAGCCTCTGAATGCACCATCTGACTAAGGCATCGCCTCGCCTCATGTTTCTGCTTTGCTCTCAATGAGATGCTAGTGATTCTTCCCAAGCTGTTGTTCCTACACAAAAAATGTAGATAAAGGCTTTGAGTCTTTGACCATTTCATTAGAAGTTTGTTTAATGAGGCAAAGTTGTTTATGCTTTTGTGTGTTTGAAAGAAAACCTACTCTACTTATATAGATTAGTATATATGGATAAGTACAGGGTGTTTCATATGAATTATTAAGTAGAAATCACTCACTAATAATAGGGGTTGATGTTCCATATGGGGAATCTCTTGGTTCAAATTAAACTTCATTGAAATTCAGCAACCGTGCAGCCAAAATAAACCTTTTTTTCTTTTGTTGGTAACTTGCAGCCAATATTACCCTTTGCTTATTCATGTGCTCTACACTAATCCAAACCCCGGTTTGTATATTTTGGGGTATTTTTGGTATTTTCGGACAAGATGGGTGAGGGTTGTTTTTGCATGATACAATGGACACATCGATCACTAGGAGTCAATAAGAAAATCCCTTACATGGATCGTGCAAAACCTCCCACCCCTTCCCGGCCTTCCCCTTAAAATATCAAAACTATCCCTTATATATTGTGATTTCCATGATAACCCAACAATATTCCATTAAAGGGAATCGAGTGTCAATGCCCTATTGGAAATTTGCCAGTTGTCATGTGGAGATGGGCCCACCCCATAATGAATACCCTTCTTCCTTTTGAAACTTTCTATTTTAATCGAGTTAATTCATTAGATGATATCCTTGTAATGGCCAAGGTTAATATGTGATTTTCTCAAAGCTTGCTTTGATGTGAGCAAAGGAAAGTGAGGTGTTTTTAAAGCCATTCATTTTTATGGTTTTTTTTTTTTTTTAATCTAACATCGAGTTGGAAAAGGGCATATTAATATTTAGAGTACATCAACATATGCATTGACATGCACCAGTATGCCAATACAAATGGATATTTAATTGAATGTCACTAATATTTAGAGTACATCAACATATGCATTGTGTGGAGGACAATGGATTTTCATGATCCTTCACGAATCAAAATAGGCTCTCGCCTTGGTTACTTTTATCCATCCATGCCAATGAAGAGGTGAAAATATGGAGTCGCCACCTAGATAAGGTCTAGGACCTATAAATGGTCTCTCACTTGGAGAGATGCTATGACTCATGCTCAATGGATTGGCTTCTAGTCTTACCGCAGAGAAGGATAAGTATCAAGTTATGAGTTGGGAAGGTGTTAGGCACCAATTCGCCTCTTGGCCAATGGACCCCGGTTTCATTGTCCTATCATTTCCTACATTATTAAAACTTATGTATGTTGAAAGTCATTCAATTTAAAGCTTCACTAGGCAATGGGAACCCTAGACCAAGTTTCTAAGTTGTTCAAACCTTAGGGTGCCGCCCACATAGACTTGAAAATAAAAATACAAATCAACAGACAATAAATGGATCAACGAACAAATGAATGGATAAAAAAATGCCGAAATAATCATGAATAAAACAAATAATGAATTAAAAGAATGAATAAAACAAAGAATGAATTAAAGAATAGATTAAGATGGGAAAATACAACAGAGTAATGGGTCCGACCGAGCTCGAGATCGGGCCACCGCCTCGTATCCCCGTGCGGCGGGAATCGAGACTTAAGATAGTTCGTGCGGGATTGTGGTTGTGGTTGTGGTTGTGTGTGAGGTGCTCCCTTTACAAAGGAAACACGTGTGACCATGCGCGAAGGGTGAACTACTCGAGTTCTCTCCACCTCCCGGCGCCTAAATTACGTGATCCTTAGAGAATCGGGTCAAACGTAGTTTGCGAACTTCAGTTAACCCCCCCCTCTCCCCCCCCACTTGGCATTGCAAGAGGTGCTCGGACCTCACTCCTTGCACTCGAGAAGGCATCACTCAAGAGGTACTTGGACCTCGACTACCGCCTCATGAATGAATCACTCAAGAGGTACTCGGACCTCGACTTCTTGCAGCACTAAACGAAAGCATCACTCGGGAGGAACTTGGACCTCGAATTCTTGCACTCAGAGAAGGCAAACTAACATTCGAAGAAAGTGATCTTACACCAGATTCCCAAATCATGGGGAAGATTGGCCTAAGGCCAAAGACAAAACTTCAGGTAATAGCTAGGTTGGAGATCAACATGATTCCCACCACTGAAACATGAAACATGACACTTTTTTGTGTTTTTGTTTCTTTTCTCTCCTTTTTGATATTTTCTTTGAGGGGGGAAAAATTATATGACGAAACTTAATGGTTGAGCGGGTCCATAGCCTAAGGGGGGCCCACCCTTCAACATGGGATTTGGGAATCCCAACGAAGAATGGACTCATTAAAGTCGCCTTAAAGTTTCACGACCGATGGGAGGGCCTCACATACTCAGTTATTACGCAGACACAAAGTGAGAAAACATCTCTTGAAGGTGGGGATACATGGGGATGACTAAGTATGGATGTGACTAACTAAGCCTGTGATCATGTCAAATTAAACACATGGGGAAGTCAGCCAAGCATATGATCGAAACAAGCAATCAAACCAAAACCAAGTACTTTAAACCAAGCTAAGTATTTTAAAACCCAAACCAAGTACATTGGTTGAACCTAGTGTATGGGCTTAATTAAGTCCAGGCCTATGGTTATACCAAACCTACGGAGGATGAATCAACCCATCACTATTAAGCCAAACCCACTTTGGGTTGAACCAGCACATCATGTTAAATCGACTCACAGCATATCCTTGAATCAACCCACAACAAATAAATCAATCCCACAATGGGATTGAACCAACATCAATGCAAGCGAACTCAACTCACTATGGGACTGAACCAAGCCAAATATAGTTATTAAACTAAATCAGCATGGTTAAGCAAATATGGACAAGTTTAAGCACTTTGGATCCATGGTGTAAATAAATTAGATTTCATAAACTACTCCTATCATGGGGTTGGATTAACCCAAAACAATTAAATGAGTCCTATAATGGGCTGAATCAATCCAACATGGTTATGCCAAACCCGTCATAGGGTTGAATCAACCCATCACCATTAAGCCAAACCCACTACGGGTTGAACCAACACATTATGTTAATAAACTATCACCAACAAAATAGATTGAATCAAATTGAACAATGAAGTTGATCCGACCATGGGACTAAACCAAGCATTATACATAAGCAATGATGGAAGGCACATGGGCAGCAATCAAGAGTGGTTTCATGCCATATAGGCTATGGATATAGAAAAAGAAAAAAATTGGAAAAAATATAAGCATAGAGATGGAATCACGCAATGATGAATCAGCATAGTAGCTCAAAAAAAAAAATAATAATAATGGAAAAACTGGACGAACAGCATAATATGGATCGATTCAACAAAAAATAAAGAATGGCGGCAAATCACAGAAAAGCAACAAATTAAAACTCTCACGAACAAAATTCCCACTCAACCATTTAAAATTGAATCTCGAGTAGAAACCCAATAAAATCTGAACCTATCACCGGAAACATGTAGAGCAAAGAAACTAACCCCTGTATGACACCGTATTGTGGACCAGAAAATAATAATAAAAACCAAAAAAATTCAATCCCGGACCTAACCGAAAGCGCGAAGAAATGGCAAGAAGAAACAAAAAATAAAAACACAATCCTTAGCCTAACTAAAACTACTTGAGAAGCAAATAAGAACATAAAAGAATTAAAATACATACTTAACCTAACCAAAACTCTTTTGGAAGAAAATCCAATCCCCAACGAAACCCGCTAAGAAAAACTAGAAGAAAAAAAAAAAACCAATCCCAATCCCAACCGACACCAACCTTGCTAGCAGAATGCGGCTTGGAAATGAAAAGATCATTCTCGCGTAAGAACAAATAGAACAACCCATAAAAAAACGATTTCTATAAAGAAGTAAGGGAATTCCATTTTACCTCAACGGGAATCAAACAACAAGAAGGGGATACATTATTTCAAGAGAAACAAAATTAACCAAGAACATAGGCAATAGAAAGGTGACCAGCTAATCAACATTATCAAGAGAGAAAAAAAATGTAGATAACAAAAGCAAACTCAAAAAAATTTTGTCGAAGGATCATCGAAAGAAAACAAGTTCTTCAAAATAAAAAAAGGAGAATGTAAACATACCTCTGTCTTCTTCTCCTTCTTCTCTCGCTCGAGCAGCCGTTCCTTTTCCTTCTTCCCCCTTTTTCTTCTTCTTCCCGGTTTCACGCACAAATGGCTGCAACTCTCTCTCTCCAGCCCTCCTCCTCAAACCCCCATTTACGCAATCACCGAATCCCCTCTCTTTTCCTGGTCACCATTCATTCTTCCCCTTTCTTTTCCTTCTCTTCTCGGCTTCTTCTCTCCCCTTTACTTGCCGCCTCCTTTTCCCTTTTCTTCTTCTCAACTCCAACCTATTTCGAGCGATTTCATCTCCATCTCCTTGCCGCAGCTGCTCTCCATCTTCTTCAAATAGTCACCTCTCTCTTCTACCTTCAGCCACCATAGTCACGACCAGATCTCCCTCTCTCTTCCTTCTCCTCCTCTTTCTCCCCTTTGCTGCCGCCTTCCTCCTTCCTTTTCTCCCCTCACGACCAGTCTCTCTCGATTTTATTGTCTAGGTTTTTCTAACCTCTAATCCAAGGGCCGAGATTCTTCTCTTTGATTTCCTTTCAATCCAACACATGTGATAAAATGAGAATAGAAAGAAGAAAAAACTAAACTCCTACACAATTGATATCCTAAGCCCAAACCCAAGCCCATTAGTCTATATCTTATTAACACCTAATTTAAACCCCGGTACAAACCCATTATTCTATGTCCTAAACACCAACATAAACTAAACCTAGTCTAAACCCATTCTTTTAATGAAGCCCATTAATAAGTAAGCCCATGGAAAATACAAAACCCCAACATAATCCTAATAGACTCCAAATTCCTAGTTAGACTATCCCTAAACCCGAACTCACTCAATTTTTTTTGTAATTTTATAATATTTTTTCTTCTTTTAATGATTTCTATTTTTTTAATATTTTTTCTAATAACCTAAAAATACAAGAAATTCTAATGACAAAAATGATAAAAATTCCCTTGATAAGACATGGACCAAAAATCGGTCTCACAGGGAATGCCCCTCTGGCCAGAAATTCAAAGTGAATGAGGGCGAAGAAAAGAAAAGACTAAAAGAATTTAATCGGAGCGCTTGACTAAGCATTCCAACGAGAAAGCAAGGAACATTCGACTAGATGTTCCGTCAGGAATCAGCATACGACTAGGCGGCGACGAGAAAAATGAATCTAATCGGAGCACTTGATTAAACGCTCAACGAAGAAAGGAGCAAAATGGAGTGCTTGACTAAGCATTCGCGAGAAACAACATTCCCGACTAGATGTTCCGTCAAAGAATCGAGATACCCGACTAGACAACGATGAGAGAAAGATCAGATTAGAGCACTTGACTAAAGCGTTCTAATAGGAATCAAAACATCGACTAGACATTTTGACAAGCTTCGAATCACCCGCCAAGGTGTTCGAGAAAAATGACCAGATCACCCGCCAAGGTGTCGGCGACAACTAATCAAAACACCCGCCAAGGCCTCGATGAACACAATCGGATCACTTGACTAAGTACTGATGGGAAACAAATCGAGAATCACCCCACAAGGTATCCGACAAACACAATCGGAGCACTTGACTAAATGTCCCGACGGCAAATAAAGATCCGAATCACCCCTCGGGATATCTCGACAAACACGATCGGAGCACTTGACTAGTCCCGACGGCAAATAAAAATCAGAACCACCCTCAAGGTATCTCGTCAAAATACAATCGAACGACTTGACTAAGTGTCCCGACGGCAAGTAAAAAAATCAGAATCATCCTCAAGGTATCCGACAAACACAATCGAGCACTTGACTAAGTGTCCCGACGGTAAAAATATCGAATCATCCCTCAAGGTATCGACAAATACAATCGAGCACTTGACTAAGTGTCCCGATGGCAAGTAAATACCGCGAATCATCCCTCAAGGTATCCGACGAACACAAAGACAAACACAATCGGAACACTTTCGACTAAGTGCACCGACGGTAAACAGAGATCGACCACCCCTCAAGGTATCCGACAAACACAATCGAGCACTTGACTAAGTGTCCCGACGGTAAATAAAGATCAGATCACCCCTCAAGGTATCGACAAACACAATCGAACACTTTGACTAAGTGTCCCGACGGTAAATGAAATGGAATCACCTACCAAGGTGCCCCAAGGAAGTGATGTCCGTAGACCACAAAATTCAGATTATCAACTCAAGTTAGGGCATGCGCTCATGACAACACAATCACAAAGATTCAAGGCACTTAAAGACTTAAAAATCTGATATTGATGAACTTTAAAATCATTGTTAATAAGTCAAGAACCCGAATAAAATTATCCTCTAGAAAATAAAATGAATCCTCCGCATAAGGTAATGATAAAACAGTCACATTTTTTCCAGACATTTTAGGTTCCCAAAACCCATGATAGAATAGCCAAATATGGATGGGTCCATGATAGATCGACTAAGGACCCGAAGCTGGCGGGCAATCTCTTCGGTAGATCTTAGTTGTAGTCATTAGGGTCGGGGCTGGACGATCCCGATAATGCCACGCATCTGCAATGATCCAAACAAAATCCTTGGTCAATTCCTTAGGAGGGGGAGACATCCGTAATATCACCGACCATACTTGGCAACTTGTTCAACCGACGATACAATATGGATGGTACATAGAAGGATGAGTGAGTCAAACCCATAATTTGTACACATGAATTTCCTCGAGTTCTCAACACTTGGACATGGGGTTGACATCCACTTGCTCCTCCACGTGATATCGTCGACCTTCAAGGCTCTCAATCGTTCGAGCCGGTTATGTTCCTTGTAAAAATCTGAATTCTTGGCTCTTTTCATATAATGGACGGGCCCGGGAAATATCGAAACCTCTAAAGGCGCAAACATACTTAGCTTCTCGTCAACCGGATGTGTAACGGATAAGGGGAGCCGTTGAGAGTATCCGTATGAAGACGACCACCCTTCTTGGCCCATCTATCTAAACCCTTCAATGTCTCGGCCAGATTGTCGGTATGATATCAAAACCTTTCGGAGATGTTTAATGATATCAATGATGATTGGAGAGTAAAGGCACTCATGCGTGTTCAATAGGTACCTTGCGATCATACGAAAAACAAAAAGCCTTCCTTCGATACTCACGACCCAAACGTGAAAAAGTCCGTTGGTGGGCATACTTGGTGATCATGGCTCGGATAGCGATTTTGCCAAGCTTGATGATTGGTAGAGCCTCCTTCTTGGTCCAACCAAAAATATTCCCGGATCTCATGGTCGGAAGTCTCTTGCAATGGAGGGCAAAAGATCCCTTCTCGCTAAGGAAAGATAAGACATCCACGGAACTCTTCGCATGTATGGCATATCTCTATGTTCCCAAATCCGAATACGTACATTGTAGGATCCCAAAATCGAAGCTGCCCCCAAAAGATCATGACAGATTTTAACATGTCGGGGTTGGTAAAGGGCCTCTAAATCAAGATTGGCCGGAGCTCCTTTGTCATTCTGGGACATATCACGAGCCCACTCTTGCAATTGCTTATCCATTTATGCACAAGTTAACAAATAATCAGCGTTCGACCAAACCAAAAGCAAACTTAAAAGAGACACAACCTCCACATTAAGGTTAGGGAAAACTAATGGGTCATGTCGACCATACTGAGGGCATCCAAAAAAATCCATGTATACCTCCACAAGCTGCACATGGTATGTCAAAACGGACATGACTCTATCTGAGCCTAAACCAACTAGATTCATAAACAAGCATGATCTTTGGAGGTCCAAGTGGATCGATAAGAACCGCCCATATGGGTCCGCCATTGGGGAGAATAAGGACTTATCATGTAGAATGGTGATTCCTCATTGCTTAAAATAAGGGCTATTGAAATCTTTGGGCGTCACCAGAGTGATGAGTGACGAGATAGAGATTTCGGCCAGATTATAAACCCAATACTCATATAAAAGAGTGACATGTTCACAAGAAGCAATATCACAAAAACCAATAAACGACGTGAAATGAAGGGCTTTATGATGGAGACTCTTGGAAAACCGTCGGATTGATAGACGGGAGAAAGAGTCTATGCCAAAAAGAAGTCCTCTTCCGACAAATGATGAAGTGATGAAACCAACCTTTAGTGAGAGGGGTAAGCCTAAATGAATGTTAAGGCCAACCATTCTGTAAGGCTCCAAGATGATCTATCATTAAACCAACCAACATTTTTTTCTTTTTTTTTTTTTTTTTTGTCTTTTTTTAATGTGGAGGTTATACAAAGTACTTTTTCACCCGGTCAAGGTTGGTCAGATATTGTAACTCATTTTCATCTCGTATACGTGAGACGAACAGCCTTCCCCCGGCAAGATCTCCTTCACTACAAAAGGTCCACTCCAATTAGGATGGAACTTGCCCCTGGGTCATGTCTTGGAGCTCTCGCTCTTTGAGCACCAAATCTCCGATTGCCAAATGGCGAAGACGAACTTTCTTGTTAAAAGTTGTAGCAATTCTCTGTTGATATTTCTTCATATTATCTACACATTGATTCGCCTTTCATCTATCGGGTTCAACTCTTCATATCCGGTCCGGAAGCCACTTTCGGTTTATGGGACTTGACATTCCATTAAGACCCTTAAGGATGGTACCTCTATCTCAATTGGAAGCTTAGACCTCCATGCCATACACCATTGAATAAGGCGTTGCCCCAGTTGATGTTCTAATTGAGGTTCGATAAGCCCACAAAGCAAAAGGCAACTTGTCGCCCCAATCGCCAGTGGTTTACGCCATTTTCGAAGGATGGTTGTCACACCCCAATTCCGACTAATCGAACGGTGTGATGAACCGTCCAATAAACCAATGGTTCAACCAGGATCTCACAATAGGCTATCCCACATATGATAAACCAAAACACATTCCACATTAATCGGAGGTAATAAAATAAATAGCGAGTCTTATAGTAAACGAACCGAGAATCTAATCGTGATAACCATAAATAAATATCAAATTATTGTTAAATCAAGCGAGACATAATTAAATAAATATCAATTACATGTCTTTAATAAAATATAAACAAAATCTAATCGAATACGCATGAGTTGCACTTCTCGCATGAGGAGTCATGCATATCCACTAAGTCTTCACTTCCATTGTCGCCACATGCCCGTATTACGGAGCATTCATATAATCTTCAACGGTGGTGCACTTGCATCATCAACTAAAAGTATTCAAATTTGAAAGGGTGAGCACACATCACGGCTCGATGAGCAAACAAAACAATGCAACAATACATATGCATGCAATCAATTCATATCTTTAGTCCGGTTTAAAGTTTGCAATGTGCTATAGAAAGGATAGGTGGCCGCGGCACCTCTATACACGAGTGTGTGGAACGCCTAATGAAAACGCACTTTGTCGCCCCACATGCACCCACCATGGATAATATACACCCCATGAAAACGGCATGGCTGCGCCGGTTGCCCATACCAACACATAAGCCCCGTTGGTGAGTGCTTGCAACCCGGGCTCGCAACTAACCAACCCTAATGTCAAAACAATGTATCCAAGGCCTCACCCCAAAGATCCCTCAATACATCCATAGAGATAGAGCTAGGGTCCGGTGACCGGGGAACCACAATGCCACGTTCCCCCGATGCCCTCACGACATATTAGTTCCGCTAAGGTAATGGCGATCCGACGATGTTAGTGGACAAGACTTTAGTAGAGATAGAGCTAGAGTCCGGTGACCGGATTGAACCACAATGTCACGTCCTCCCCCTGATTCTCCACTCGCATCAAGCACACTAACACTTGCTTAGTGGACATGACTTGAATAGACCATGGCACAATATACCCCGATGAGAACAGCATCGAAGTACCAGTTGATACCATCCCTACCTGCACCATGTACACCAGCCAAACACAAACATTCACATGCCTATTCCTACCATCATCAACATCATCATGTTATAATCAATAAATTTAAATATGCATGAACAGTAATAATAGAAATATTGGATGACATGTTGAATGCACATTACAAGCATACACGCATATCACAATCATGGTATTGGACTCAAGAAGTAAAAAACCAGTTTGTTATTAATCAATTAGTTTAGGTCTTGTTCCCTCACATTTGCTTGTTTGTAGATCCTCTTTCCAAGCCTTAAGAATCACTTTTATATCAATATTATATTGCTAGAAGACCTAACAAAGTCGATAGAATTTAATTAGAATTTATTCTAATTTTTACAGCTTGCTGTTAGTTGGGGGTCGATGCCAGGGTCGGACCTTCCATCGACCCTGGGTGCGCCCACCCCTTTCCTGGGCTTCCCGAATGCTGGGCGTCGATGCTAGGGTTGGATGTTCCATCGACCCTAGGTGCGACCCTCCATGGTTTGAGTCGAAAATATCAAATTCCGTCCATTCATTCATGTTTAGGGTCCTATGGCTTGGTTCTATAATCCATTCCATACATGTTCTATGGTTTAGAACTATTCTTTATTCACCTACATGGTTTCAATGATCTCCTTCATGGTTTCCATTGAAACCTAACCATGGATGGGTGATTTGGGTTTCTTCTAAGTCATACCCTCTTCATAAACCATTCTAAGGTCTTAAATAAATCATGGGGAATGTAATCATATCTTAGGTTTCCTGAGATTCAGGTTTTCCTCTGAATTTCCTCCTCTTTGGTCTTCTTCTTCAATTTTCTTTCTCTTCTCCTTCTCTTCCTTCTCTTCTCTTTCTCTCAATCCAATTAGGGTTGTAAAAGGAGTGAAAGAGGCTTAGGGGACGTCCTATTTATAAAGTAAAACCTCCCAAAATATGTCCCATTGAGTTTAGGAAAGGTTCCAATTGAAATTAGGAAGGTTTCCTAATTTTCGGTTCGTGCTGTTTTTCCCGATTAGCGGGGGTCGGTGGGGGGGTCGGACAATTCATAGACCCCCTGCGACCCCTGGTCATGGGTCGATGGGGGGGGGGGTCAATGGGGGGTCGGACTGTCCTATTAAAACCTGCGACCCTACCCTCATTTTGACTATTTTTGAGTAAATTTTCATATTGGGTCTTGGTTTTTCTTCACACACTTGGTCTACTTGGCTCGACCATGATATGTAGACAGGTCCCGACACAAAATATAAGGTTAGGCCGGGTTCGTGGCGTGCGGGTCTTACAATGGTCTTCATATTTTGTTTGCTACCTCAACGGCCCCATTTGTTTGTGGATGATTGGGAGAAGACCTATGCCTCGCAATGTGAAGCTTATCGCACAACTCTTGCACTTTACCCCGGAAATGTTGTCCCTGATCAGAAATCAATGCATGAGGCGTCCCATGTCAGCATATGAAGTGTTCTTGCAGAAATTTGGCAACCTTGGCTGCCGTGAGCTTGGCGTAAGATTGTGCTTCAACCCATTTGGTAAAGTAGTCTATAGCCACTAAAATAAACTCGTGCCCATTCGATGCTTTCGGGGAGATCTTGCCTACTACATCAATGCCCCAAGTGGAGAAAGGCCAAGGAGAACTGAGTGTGTGCAACTCAGACGGAGGGACATGTATCAAATTGGCGTAAATTTGGCACTTATGGCATTTCTTTACGAATTCCACGCAGTCTGCCTCCATTGTGTTCCAATAGTATCCTAGGCGAAGGATTTTTTTGGCAAGCATCCGAGCATTCATGTGGGGTCCACAAATCCCTTCATGGATCTGTTCTATGATATTCTGCGCTTGCATTTCGTCCACACAGACTAGCTGCACACCATCATACGACCTCTTGTACAAAATATTTTCATGCAAAATAAACTGAGTGGCATACTGCCTAAGGAATTTTTTCTCCCTTGAAGAAGCTTCTGGAGGATACTTCCTTTCTCTGATAAAATCCACTATTGGCGCAAACCAGGGTCTCCCATCTATCGTTAAGGCATTCACCTCCTCCAAGTACGCTTGTTGCGTTCTTTGCTTATCACCAAGGGTTGCATTCTCTCATTACCCTCAAAGTTGATCATTGCAGCCAAAGTTGCTAGTGCATCGGCGTATCTATTATAATCCCTTGGAGAAAACTCAAAGCTAATTTATGAGAATTTTTGTGCCAAGCTCACAGCATACTGCCGGTATGGTTTCAATTTCTCATCCATTGTCTTCCATTCTTCGCTAATCTGATAGATCACCACTGAAGAATCTCCATACACCTTCATCTTCTGAATTCCAATGGCCAAAGCTGCCCTTAATCCCATGATGCAAGCTTCATATTCAGCCATATTATTGGTGCATTCAAAGTCTAGCCGGAATGAAATGGGCACGAACATCCCGTCAGGACTAATGAATAGGACACCAGCTCCACATCCTCTATGGTTTGCAGCGCCAACAAAGAACATCACCCCAGGGGTCCACCTCTCGTTCTTGGGCTTGGACAACCGTCACCTCTTCGTCCGGGAATACATCTTCCAGATTTTTCAAATCATCCACCGGGTGGGCAGACAAATGCTCGGCGATGACACTTCCTTTGCTAGCCTTCTGAGTGGCATAGATGATCTCAAATTCAGACAAAAGTAGTAACCATCTTGCCAGCCTTCCCGTCAATGCTGGTTTCTCAAACAAGTACTTTATGGGATCCATCCGTGAAATTAGGATGATCTGATAAGAGAGCATATAATGCCTCAACCTCTTTGTAACCCAAATTAAAGCAGCACAAGTTTTCTCCAAAGGTGTATAGTTTGTTTCATAACCTGTGAACTTTTTACTCAAATAATATATCGCATGCTCTGTCCGACCATTTGAATCATGCTGTGCAATCATTGATCCCATAGAGTTTTCTAGAACCGATAAATAAAGTAACAATGGTCTCCCTGGTTCTGGAGGCAACAAAATTGGTGGATTCGCCAAGCATGCCTTGATTCTGTCGAAGGCTAACTGGCATTGTGGATTCCAAGTTTTGGGCTGATCTTTCCTCAACAACTTGAATATTGATTCGCAGGTGGCCGTCAAATGCCCAATGAATCGACTGATGTATTGGATTCTTCCTAGAAATCCTTTAATCTCCTTCTCAGTTTGGGGTGGAGGCATTTCTGTGATGGCCTTAATTTTAGATGGGTCGATCTCTATCCCCCTTTGGCTGACCATGAACCCTAGCATTTTTTCAGCAGTAACCCCAAATGCACACTTTTGTGAGTTCAGGCCCCGTTTGATAACACTCCAGCTCCCATGGAGCTACTTCTTGTCCGGAGTCATTTTCTACTTCTTCTCCAGAGTCAGGATTTTTGGAGTAGAATGTTGTTTGATAACGCTGCTCCAAAATCAAAAGACTATGCTTCTAGAATACTGTTTGGTGGTGGTGGTGGTGGCGACGGTGGGGGTGGTGGTGCTGGCGGCTGCAGTGCTAGTGGGTGGTGGTGGCGGTGGCGGCAGTGGTAGAGGTGGCGGCAGTGGTGGCAGTGGTGGTAGGTAGTGGGTGGGTGGTGGCGGTGATGGTGGAAGGTGGTGGGTGGTAGTGGCGGCGATGGTGGAAGGTGGTGGGTGGTGGTGGCGGCGATGGTGGAAGGTAGTGGGTGGTGGTGGCGGCAGTGCTGGTAAGTGGTGGTGGTGGTGGCAGCAACGGCGACGGTGGTGGTGGTGGCGGCGGCGGCGGTGTTGGTGGTGGTGGTGGTGGCGACTGTTCGTGGTGGTGGGGATGGTGGCGGTGGAGGGGTGGTGGAGATGATGGCAGTGCTAGTGGAGGTGGTGATGGCAGTCAGTAGTAGTAATAGCTCCGGAGCAAGAGAAGTAAGTTTTTTTAGCTCCAATTTTTTTAGCTCCCAGAGACATTTTTGGAGCGGTTCACTCCATGGGAGTCAAAACTTGAACCGTGTTTATCAATCGCCATTCTACTCCGGATTAGCTCCGGAGCTAAGAAGTAAGGAGCTAGAGTGTTATCAAACGGGGCCTCAACCTCAGATTGTACTGCTTGATTCTTTCAAAAAATACGCTCAAGGCTTGGAAATGATTCTCTCTACTGATCGATTTCACTATCATATCATCAACATAAACTTCAACCTCTTTATGAATCAGGTCATGGAGAACCGTGGTGGCCATCCTTTGGTAAGTGGCATCGACATTCTTCAAACCGAAAGGCATCACCGTATAACAGTAAGTTCCCCAATCGGTTATGAAAGAAGTTTTCTCCTTATCCTCAAGCGCCATTTTAATTTGGTTGTACCCTGAGAAGCCATCCATGAAAGATAGAAGGGCGTGTCTGGCAGTATTGTCCACCAATATATCAATCTTGGGCAAAGGAAAATCGTACTTAGGACTTGCCTTATTCAGACCTCTGTAATCCACACATACACGAAGCTTACCATCCTTTTTCGGCACAATGACCACATTGGCCAACCATTCAGGGTAATTGCAAACCTCAAGAAATCCTACATTCAGCTGCTTCTCTATATCTTCTTTAACTTTCAATGTCCACTCGGGCCTGAGGCGTCTCAACTTCTGTTGGTAGGTTTCACACCAGGGGAAAGTGGAATTCTATGTTGTACCACTTTAGGGTCAATACCTGGCATGTCGTCGTATGACCAAGCGAAAACTTCATGGAATTCTTTCAATAGATCAGACAACTCGGCAGTCTCATGATCATTTAGAGTTATGCCAACTTTTATTTCACGAGACTGTTCAGTTGTCCAAAAAATTGATCATCTTAAAGTCTTCACAGACAGGTTGGGCCTTTTGTTCCTTTAAAGCTTTAAGAGATTGCAAAAATTCAGGTGAGGGTTCATCACAAAGATCATTATCGAATCGAATTAGTAAGGGGAAAGGGAAGTGGAAGAAGCAATATACTCGAAAGAAGTCATTTCATTAATATCATCCAAAAGAAGTACAACGGATGAGGTCTTATCCGGGACAACAGACTCAACATCAATGACGGACTCGTACTTGCTACAAACCTAACAGACTCAGGCCCAGACATGGCCAACCCATCAACTTCCTAGCGCGGCAGGTTGGGACACATAAACTTATCTGGATAACTCCAGTTAGGGAGGACTCCAATACTAGGGTGGTTTCATATTCTCTCCTTAGTCATTTGTTTGACTTTCTATTCCAATGTTTATCCAAAAGCTTAAATTCTATTGGATTCAGATCCAAATGGACCTTATGGGTGGTGTGACCACAAAGTTTAAGGTTTCATGAAGAGTCTCCACCCCACCAAAAGTGCCAAAAAAAAAAAAAAAAAAAAAAAAAAAAAAAGAAGGATTCATGGATAAAGATGGAATTTGTTTAATGGACTGAAGTCAACTAATGGAGATGGATCCTCCAATACCCACACAAAAAACAAAGCCTCCCACCAATGGTATGTTCTAGGTCTTTGAAAACAATGGGAAATCTGAGGGCTTAGGTATTCTTATCCATGGTTCAAGGTATAGGTCAATCAATTCATATCTCTTTTAGACTTGACTGCTCTATTTGGATTGATTTAGAACCTAGACTCTCATCCATATAAAGAAGCAAAACTTTCTTCTTAGGATAAATATGAAATGGCACAAATAGAGAAGGGACCTCTGAAAGAAGTAAGAAAGACAATCTAGGTTAGGACAAGAGCATGAACCTAGACAAGTAGAAATGCTGGTCAAAGCTAAGCTTGGATCACTCCTTTACAACCACCCATAACACATTATTTTCAATTTAAAATGGACAAGAGAGGAGCAAAAGGTTCCAAATTGAGCACATGATAAGCTATCCATAACAAAATGAGCATATTCCTAAATGAAAATGAATCTTCCATAGAATAGATAAATTATCTTCCATAGAGTAGATAAATCTTAAGAGAGATTGAACTGTGATGGGAAGTTTCGAAGTTCATATTTTAATGCATGTCTATTGCATGGATATCAAAGGTTGTGGTTCTCATTCACAAATTAATGATCAGACTAGGAGAACTTTTTTTTGGGGGGGGGGGCTGGAGAGAGAGAGAGACAGATATTTCTGCGATTCAAAGGACCCAATAATGGATCTTTGAACTCAAGTTACATTTAACCAACCAATACTGAGTCCCCTCCACAAATCAAATACAAAAAAAATTCAGCTATCACATATTTGACCTGAAAGTGGAAATCAGATTCTCAAGTTGATAGGTGGAGCTCTGCAACCTTGAGAAATCAGAGTTAAGGGAAAATGCACTTTTAAAAGTCTTGCGACCTAGTTTTTTCCCTGGTTGATCAGCTTTGGACACCTTACAACTTCCAAACATGGAAGTTCGCGGGTGAGGGGTGAGGGGCGAGGCGGGGGAACTCTCATTGCTTCCAACGATTTTGCAATTTCCACCACAGGGTCTTCAAGTACATAGCCTAAAATAGAATGACTTCAGGTTAGTACTTTCCAAATTTTACAGTGCAAAGCTCTTGCAGGTCCATATGCATTACTAACCATCTTTGTGGAAACCATACTCTCAAGATAAGTAAATGCACTCCATTCTGATGTTGAAAGATAAGAAGCCTAAACTTTTCTGTAGGATCATAATGAATAAAAAATCAGAGAATTTAGCCCTGACCCCTTTTTATCTTACATTCTACAATTAAACACAAACTCTCAAAATGGAACTTAAGTCCGGCTGATTTTCACTCATAGGCTTAAGACCAGTCTGAGCTAAGGTAGGAAAGCCTCAGCTTATTTACACCCCTATCAATGTACTGTTTTAACATCATAAATATAAGTTAAAGAAAACAGCTTAAACAAATATTTGTACAAGATTGAGAACATGCCAATAAACATTTTGGCCATATTTGTTTGAAAAGAAATGAATAAGAAAGAAAAGTAACAATATTATATTATTCTAATACTTTACTTGTCAATGGAAAAGAAATTTTCTTCTTTCAAATCTGAAATCACATTGAGAACAGTGAAATTTACTCTTTCTTATCATAAAGTTTCTTTCCAAATTGTACGATTTTACAAGAAAATTTAAGTTTTTGGTTTTTCTGTTCTTCTATTTTCATTTATTGCCAAACAAAAACAATCTTACATTTCACCAATTAGATTTCAGGTCTCTGATACCATACTAGATGATATTCTCAAGAAACTTTAATAAACAAAAGCAAATACAAGAGGAAAAAAAATTCCCCTCCAAAGTTTGCATATGACATATATACAACAATTGACCACATTAACCTAGGCCCTTTTACCCCATTTCATAATATTCAACTATACCCAACTTCCCACCACCCCTTACATTTTCTTTAATTCTCTTGCAAATGGGTTTCACATCTAAATTTATTCTTCTTTAAGTACAGACACTACATCCAAAGCTTGTATCAACACCAGTTCAAGTACTCTATATATATGAAATTAGCTTCCACAAGCCATACACTCTTCTCTGTTCTCCAGAGAACAGACCATTTGAGCCATGATAGTATTAACGTCATCAACTTTGGACCGTTTCCTACAGTGAAACCAAAAGAATTAGTGATAAGAAAACCACAAAAAGATTGTCCAAAACAGTATCATGAGAAAAAAACAGAAGGACCAACTATTACATTCAGAGCAGATGTATCAACGGTGAACTGGATGGCATCAGCTGCTGCACGTGAACGTAGATAGTACATTCCAGTTTTTAAACCCTAACATATGCAGCATAAGAAGGTAAAGCCACAGCCATGCTTCCAGCAGAATGCATGTCAAAATTACATAACATAAGTATTATCTACTATTATGTGCAAGTTAATACCTTAGACCAAGCATAGAAGTGCAAGGATGTCAATTTCCCAAAATTACGTTGATCCATGTGAATATTCAAGCTCTGACTCTGATCTATAAAACATCCACGATCAACAGCCATGTCAACTATTGTTTTTTGCTTAATCTCCCACACTGTCCTGATATCATTCCAACAGATCAGTTTAGTATTACATTGGTATGCATAAAAAGCCATTTTAAAAAGATTAATAGATGTCAGGAAATGGTGAATAGCAATACTTGTATATAGCCTTCAAATCATCAGGAATTTCTGGAATTTTCAGGACTGAACCATTCCCATAAATTATGTTGTTCTTGAGGGCAGGAGACCAAAGACCCATTTCAGTCAAGTCATGGAGAAGATGCTTGTTCACCACAACAAACTCCCCACTAGAAAATAATAAGAATTATGATATTAGATGCCAATCAATAGACAATTGCCCTCACAAAGACTAATTGTAAAGTAAAGGGCAGAAAGAAACAAACCTCAAAACTCTCCGACTGTAGATATTAGAGGTATATGGTTCAAAGCACTCATTGTTTCCAAGAATCTGACTGGTTGAAGCTGTGGGCATCGGTGCTACAAGAAGAGAATTTATTACACCATTCTTGGAGATCATTTCTCTCAGATCAGACCAATCCCAGTGGTCGGATGGTGCAAGACCCCACATATCTGGTTGAAGAATTCCCTGCACATATTCATGCCCATCTAAGCAACAAACTTTGCATGTAATATAAATATTGAGAATGTGGAATTGATAAATGGATTGGAATGCAGGGATTCTGATCCAGATCGGCCAGAATCAAATAGAACCAGCTGCTTCTCTTGGAAAGTGAAATGAAAGGGGGGAGGGGTGTAGAGAATGAGTGCACAGAGAGACCAGCCTCCACAGATTCAGAATCGGTCAATTCACCTGAGCCGATTCAATTTTTTATATCACGGTGTAAATCTGTTCTTAGTGTGTGCCAAGCTGTATGTTTTAGTTGCTCCTTAGGGATTATGAGCTTTAGGATGGTAGAAAAGCAGCATGGCATCACAATATGAAACCACATAATCAGCTTACATGGAAATTTTCCAGGTATACTTAACAAAACAAAAGATGATATATGGCCCAATCATTTCTACAATATACTGGTTTACCCAAGCCTAACACGACAAGGTCTGGAAGTACTGCCTGACAGATTGGGAATAGGATCATAGGATGTTTCATAAAAGCCATAGATAAATAATTGTTAAAATTGACAAATGAGCATTTCTAAATGGGAGGAAAAAAAAACTTAGCATAGTCAGCTAAATGAAGCCACACCTTGCTTACAGGACTCCCATGATATGTTTTGTAAGGGTCATCTTTTGTGGCAAGTTCACAAGAAGCTTTGAGAGCATGGTAGTATATAGTTTCAAAAATATCCTTGTTCAGCTGCTGAGCATGCAATATTCACAAAACAAAACAATTGCTGAAACCATTCTAACATGCTTGAAGATGCCATTTGAGACTTCTACTTCAACATCAATGATACCTCTGGTGACTCAAAAGCCATGCCAAGAAGGATGAACGCATCAGCGAGACCCTGGACTCCAATCCCAATTGGCCTATGCCACAAATTTGATGTCTTTGCATGATGCAGTCCAAGGACCAGCCAGTAGTGGATCAGCCCAAGGATGTGTCAACATGGGCCCAACCCACACTGTTCACGTGAACACTGTTCACGCGGTACTGTTCACGTGAACAGTACCAACAACAGAAATTTTCCTTCTTTTGTTATTTCTTTCCTAAATTATTCTTAGATTTTGTTTCCTAAAGTTAAGTTATGGATTGATATTTTGTAGGTTGTTTTTTTTGAAAACTTTCCTAAATCTATAAAGGCAAGTTTGCCTTTTAATTTATCTTAGGATATTTTTTAGATTGGAAACTTTCCTAAATCTATAAAGGCAAGTTTCCCTTTTAATTTATCTTAGGATATTTTTTTTTAAGAGGACTAAATCCTTCCTTATTTTGTAATCTTTCTTAAGTCTATAAATAAGATAAAGAAGAAGAGAGCCAACAGATTTAGACCAGAAAAAAAAAGAGAGTTTAGCTCCTGATTTTCTGGTTGAGTCTCATAGGTTGTGAGACTCAACCGAAATATTCTGTTTTATGGTTTTCTTGTCCTTCTTAATTCCTTCAAGTTCTTATTATTGCATATTGAATTGCGATACCATTAAGTGCTGATTTGATCAACGAAAGCTCGTGGGATTAAAGATTAAAATCATATCGACCAGCTCTACCTAAACCAATCCCGTTTTCAGATGATAGGTAGTTTTCAAAAAATCACATCTCTCTCATCTGTGATCGGATTATCTCCAACTTTGGATATGTCTTCAAGTACATCCTAAAGAGTATTTCCCATCAAATTTCAAGTGATTTCAAGGATTAGATTTCAAGATAAGTGATTTTCTTCATTACTTTTCTCTGCAGATTTTGTATTGGACTGAATTAAGATCCTGTAGCAAAGAGGGCTTGTTAATTTGACTTGTTTTGAACCCTCTTTGCCATCATTGCAGTTTCAACAGGATAGTAATTGACATCAATAATTTTGTTGAGATTTGAAGTAACTGTTGCTGTAACCTGTCATAGCAGCATGCAGAAAACCATATTAGAAACTCATTTTATTAAATCAAAATCAGTTTATTATATATATATATCAGAAATCGTTTTTTATTCCATTTTCTAAGTTCTAAGTAACCTAATCCTTACGACTCCTCTTCTCTCATTCTCTCTTTCAGTCTTTCTCCTACCGCAGCCGCCGGCCATTTCTCAGTTTCTCTCATTCTCTCTTTTCAGTCTTCAGATCTGTTATGCTTTGAGCATCTCTCACTCTCTCTGCCGATGGCTCTCTATTTCTCCTACCGACGGCTCTCTATTTCTCCTACTGCCGGCTACCGCAGCTGACGGCACTGACGACGGCTCCTCCAGGCTACCGCAGCTGACGGAGAGAGCGTCTCTCACTCTCTCTTCCTCCTACCGCCGACAGCACTGTCTAGAGAGTAGAGCTACTCCACCATATCCGATTCACGGATTCAGCCCCATCGAATCATCTTCTTCCTCTTCGGCCTGATTTTAGGTATTTATCTCTCTCTCTCTCTCTCTCTCTCTATATATATATATATATATATATATATCTTTCTGAATCTTTGCAGTTTGCAAATAATTTTAGGTTTCCATCTAATTGTTTACGAGAGTTTTAATTTGGTATGAAAAATCTCTTATTTCATGTTCCAGAGCATCTACTATCCTTGTCTAGGAGTTTCTTTAAATAGAAAGTCCTCACATGCACAGTGTAGCTTCGAAAAGGGGTTTCAATAAAGATAGGCTTGTTGATCAGAATGTTTAATACCAGCATCAGGTTTTCCTGTAAGCTTACGATTGAGCAACCATTCCTGTAGCTTCATTATGCTACCAACTCCAATCTCCATCCCATATTGAGCGAAAGCCAACTGATCACTCAAAGCCTTAGTCATTTAACTTGTATACTTCCTTAACCATGGAAGTTTTCTTCAAACACAACTTGCATATCCACTTCCAAGCCAGGGAGAAAAGGGTCTGTTTCTGTAAGGAGTTTGGACCAGAACAGGCTTTGACCATCAACCTTATCACACCAATCAAGGTTTGACAGCTTGAACTCAAGAGCTGAAACAGTTTACTACAAGGTTCATCTAACTTATGTGTATGTTCCCCTTGAATTCTGTTTGGATTGCTTCTTACTTCTTAGCCATTTCCATGTCTAGGAGTTTGTGAAATACTAGTTGTCAATTGAAAAGGTTCATATCCTCCTAGTATCTTTAATATTGAAATCCTTAACTCTATATTTACATCTATAGGTTTTTGAATCACAAAAGTCTATTTAAGTTTTTGGATTAGTTCTTGAATTTGCAATTTGAATTATTGCACTTTATTCTACGAGTTCTTGTCACTGTATAATATACCTAAGTTTCATGTCCCTTTGAATCTCTGATGGAATAAACTCTGTTAGACTCTTAGTTCAGGAGATTTGTGTACATTGAGAAAAATGGTCTATGGCATCTCAGGAGAATCTGAAAAATCTAAGATTGCTCTTTTTTTTAGTGAATTGGAATTATTGACACAGTAGCAATAATTTAAGTCAAGTGGCATGTTTGAGTTTTAACTCATATATTTTTTAAATTATACAGGTGTCAATGGCAGAGGAAGTCCAATCAGCCAACTCAATTCCTACTGAGCAACAAGTGCCTACATCATTAAGTATCCCATCAACCAACTCAACTCCTGATCAGCAAACCTCTACTCTAATCACAAGCGCTGAATGTGAGGTATCATCTAATTCTAAACTACCTCCATTACCGCCATCTAGTGTTTGGAACCACTTTAAGAAGATTATACCTCCTGATAGTTCTAAAGTTAAAAGATGTAATTGCAACTATTGCAATAAAGAACTTGCATGTGCAAGTGAACATGGGACAAGCTCATTGAAACGTCATTTAGATAAATGTTGGCTATTTCCATATAGAGAAGATAAGAAACAAAAGCTCTTGAATTTTTCAAGTGATAAGGGTGATGATAGTTCGAGCATCGTTTGTCCCAATATGTTAGCTTGGAAGTTTGACCAAGAATATTGTAGAAAGATGCTTGATCGTATGATTATCATGAATGAGTTGCCTTTTAAAGCTGTAGAGCGGGAGGGTTTTAGAGTATTTTGCAATGCTTTGAATCCTAGGTTCAATCTTTTGTCATGTATCACTGTAGCAAAAGATTGTTTTGGGTTGTATGAGGAGGAGAAAAAAAAATTGAAATTTTTTTTGGAGAAATCTTGTCAAAGGGTTTGCCTAACTACTGATATGTGGACTTCAAACCAAAATCTTGGTTATATGTGCGTCACAGCACATTTCATTGACGAAAATTGAAAATTGCAAAAGAGGATAATTAGCTTTTCTGTAGTTCCATCACCACACACTGGTGATGTCATATGTAATGTTCTTGAGTCATGTCTACTAAGCTGGGGTTTAGAAAAAGTAACAACTATTACAATAGATAATGCAGCTAATAATGATGTGGCAATCCGGAGTTTGAAAAGGAGACTTAGCAAGAAAAATGGGTTGTTGTTAAATGGTGACTTCCTTCATGTGAGATGTTGTGCTCATGTTCTGAAATTGATTGTTAAGGAAGGTCTCAAATATTTTGAGGATTCTTTAATTAAAGTTCGTTCTGTAGTGAAATATGTGAGGAGTTCCCCTGCAAGAGGACAACAGTTTCAGTTGTGTTGTGAGCAAGAAAAAATTCAATGTAAGAAAACCTTGTGTCTAGACTGTCCTACTCGTTGGAATTCTACATTTCTCATGGTAGAAACTACTTTAGAGTTTCAAAAGGCTTTTGAATGCCTAGAGGAGCGGGACATGAACTTTAGAATGGAGTGCAAGGATATTCTAAGTGAACAAGAATGGGAGAATACAAAAGTTATTTGCAAGTTTTTAGAAGCTTTTTACACTGCCACATTAAAATTGTCTGGGTCTCTTTCTGTCACATCAAATATTTATTTTAAAGAAGTTTTTGCACTTGAGTCACTATTGATGAAGTGGTCAAGAAGTGACGATCCCACATGTCATAATATGGCAATGGCCATGATGGAAAAGTTTAAAAAGTACCCGGGATAATGCAGATAGAGTTAAAATCTTTTTGATTATTGTTGTTGTTCTTGATCCTCGAAAGAAGATGAAATATGTGAAGCTTTGCTATTCCTATTCAAATCTATATCCTCCATCTGAGGTTGATGCGAAGGTTGCAAATGTTAGGAATGTCTTGGAATCTCTTGTTTATCATTACCAATTACATGAATCATCTTCTTCTCGTACAATGGTAGATGTTTCATCTTCATTTGATGCTGATACTCTATCAAGTAACAGTGACATATTTGACATTGAGATAGAAAAACAGTTGGAAGAAAATGAAAATTTAGAAGTTGAGACAGAGATAGATCAGTATTTGATGGAAAACCTTGTGAAGAAAACTAATGATTTCGACATCTTGGGATGGTGGAAGTATAATAACTCAAGATTACCAATTCTTAGTAAGGTGGCTCGAGATATTTTACCAATTCCTGTCTCAACTGTTGCTTCAGAGTCTGCATTTAACACTAGTGGTCGGATTCTAGACCAATTTCGTAGCTCATTGACACCACGTGTTATAGAGTCTTTGCTGTGTGCACAGGATTGGCTACGACTTTCAAATATTCCTCTTAATAATGAAGAAGAATTCAAGAACGAAATTGATAAGGATTTATCAGGTACAAAGTTTAATGATATAACTGTTATTAAGTACATGAATTATGAATTGGATTATATTTACTCATTTTTTTATTACATTAATTGTAGTTTCAGGATTGACCACAGCTTGACGTAAAGCATGGTGTGTTGCATGTTTAGAGCCTGGTGTTGCATGTTTAGAGACTTCGAGTTGATTTTGTAACTAATTGTTACATAACTTTAATTTATTTTTCATTTACTTCAAATGATAGTTTTAAATTCTAATTGTGTTTTTCACCCTTTTTTTTGTGTGTAGGAAATATGATTGTGGACTGTGGATGGAATTTGGACTCACTAGACTGTGGAGAATGAGAGAGAAAGAGAGACCATTAGTTCTCATACTTTTGGCCTTTTGCTAGTTTTCAGCTTTGCTACTTTGTTATTTCATTTTATTTCATAATGAATGTTATTGTATTAGTTTCTCTATATTCCTATCTCTATATTCCTAGCAGAAGAGGAATATTAACAATTTAACATTATTTTTTATGTTACTATTTTGAATTCTCATGGAATGTTTTTACATTTTATATTACTCTATATTTCCATTATGTTGTGCTTTATTTTATTTTGATCCTCTCTATTAAATTATTATTAATCTTGTTACTGTATTCTTCTTTTTGATAATCATTCATGTCTTATGCTTGTAAATATTTAGCATTTATATGTTAAAATGTTGAGTTCAAGGTAAATCAGGGTAAACCCTACCCTGATTTAGGGTCAATCAGGGTAAACCCGACCTGGCCCGGCCCGATCAGGGTAGGTTAGGTTTGGTAATACCTTGCCAGGGTAGGGTAAGGGTTGAGGTTATGTAATACCCTGACAGGGTAGGATAGGGTTTGGGTTAGCATGAAATTTTTTTGGGTAGGGTAGGGTTTGCAGATACCCGACCCAACCCGACCCTGTTTCACCCCTAGTTGAATCAGTCCAACATGGTTATACCAAACCCGCCATAGGGTTGAATCAACCCATCACCATTAAGCCAAACCCACTACGGGTTGAACCAACACATTATGTTAATAAACTATCACCAACAAAATAGATTGAATCAAATTGAACAATGAAGTTGATCCGACCATGGGACTAAACCAAGCATTACCCATACATAAATAGTGATGGAAGGCACATGGGCAGCAATCAAGAAGTGGTTTTCATGCCATATAGGCTATGGATATAGAAAAAGAAAAAAAATGGAAAAAAGAAAAGCATAGAGATGGAATCACACAATGATGAATCAGCATAGCAGCTCAAAAAAAAAAATAATAGATGCAGAAACTGACGAACAGCATAATATGGATCGATTCAACAAAAATAAAGAAGGGTAGCAAATCACAGAAAAGCAACAAATTAAAACTCTACTGTGAACAAAATTCCCACTCAACCATTTAAAATTGAATCTCAGTAGAAAACCCAATAAAATCTGAACCTATCACTGAGAAACATGTAGAACAGTAAACTAACCCCTTGTATGACACTGAATGTGGACAGAAAATAATAATAAAAACCAAAAAATTCAATCCCGGACCTAACCGAAACTGGCAGAGAAATAGCAAGAAGAAACAAAAAATAAAACACAATCCTTAGCCTAACTAAAACTACTTGAGAAGCAAATAAGAACAGAAAAGAATTAAAATACATACTTAACCTAACCAAAACTACTGGGAAGAAAATCCAATCCCCAACTGAAACCTGCTAAGAAAAACTAGAAGAAAAAAAAAATCAAAAACCAATCCCAATCCCAACCGACACCAACCCTGCTAGCGGAATCTGGCTTGGAAATGAAAATATCATTCTCGGCAGAAGAACAAATAAAACAACCCATAAAAAACGATTTCTATAAAGAAGTAAGGGAATTCCATTTACCTCAACAGAATCAAACAACAAGAAGGAGATACATTATTTCAAGAGAAACAAAATTAACCAAGAACATAGGCAATAGAACAGTGACCAGCTAATCAACATTATCAAGAGAGAAAAAATGTAGATAACAAAAGCAAACTCAAAAAAAATTTGTCGAAGGATCATCAATAAGAAACAGATCTTCAAAATAAAAAAAAGGAGAATGTAAACATACCTCCTGTCTTCTTCTCCTTCTTCTCTCGCTCAGGCATCCGTTCCTTTTTCTTCTTCTTCCCCCTTTTTCTTCTTCTTCTGGTTTCACGCACAAATGGCTGCAACTCTCTCTCTCCAGCCCTCCTCCTCAAACCCCCATTTCTGCAATCACCGAATCCCCTCTCTTTTTCTGGCCACCATTCATTCTTCCCCTTTCTTTTCCTATTGCCGTACCAATTGGAGAAAGAGACTAGGGAGAAAGAAGATATAATTTGAGATTGTAATTCGTTACCTAGTATTCCTTTCTCTTGCTATTTTATAGCTGATTACAATACTCAAAAAAACGAAAATAGAAGATCGATACAGGGTAAGCTTAAAAAACAGCACAAAATGATAATTATTTTGGCTAAGATTCGAGCCACTTTAAGTCTTTTCATCCTAATTAATTCAAACATTAAACCTATTAAAATGGCACTAATCATTAATAAAAGTATTATCCCGATGATCCGTGGAAGTAGTGCATGATTAGCTCCATCAATCAAAAAATTCCTCCTCGTATCATCCCTCACATTAACACCACCTCCATTCCTCATATGACCATCTTGCTCCTCCGCCTCCACCATGACGATCCTTCTACAGCACTCACAAGAATTTTTTATTTTTCCACAAGTATAGCAAAAAAGGACCCCACACCTGCATCAAGGCAATAGATAAGGATATCAAATCAAAACATCAAATTAAATCATATAGTGTTGGAACAATGGTATGGAGAAAGGAAAAAAAGAAAAACCCTTGTTTCAAACTTCAATACTAGTTTTCACCAAAAAAAAAAAAAAAAAACTTCAACACTAACTGGCCTCCATTAATGATAATCATCTAGTTCTACACTTCTACCACATGATTGAATGATGTAGCAATTATGATCCACTGGATAAAAATTAAAAGACCCCATGCTTAACCATGTGTAAGAAAGAAGATGAAACAAACCTGCATTTAATGTTTTGGCAACCTTTATTACGTTCCACACGATATTTGCAGCCTGGACATATCTTCCACTTATTCCTTTCAACGAGTTTGCCAAACAAAATATCATTTTCATTTCTCATCTCTCCAGTCTCATCGCATCCAAAACCAGCATGCCATGGGAGCTTGCACTGAAAACACAGAAGTTTCTTGCAATTTGGGCACTTTGATCTTGTAATGTTCCCTCCACATTCATTAAGTATCAATACTAAGCAATTGACAAACGGACAATATGCACTCTTACACCTTAGAACTGCAGATTCACAAAGCAGATCACACCATTTCTCGAACAATCCGGCTGGGATGATCCGTCTGCATGAAAGAGGATCCAACAGCTTCTCACAGTTCAAGGAAGGGCAAGGCACTTCTGCTACCCTCTCTTCGACCTTGGCTTCTATGTATTTAGCAATGCAATCTCTGCAGAATGGATGAACACATCTTTCTAGGTTCTTGAATTTATTGATGTGTGTCATGGGCTCTATACAAATCTCACAAGTCAGATTTGTTGGGACCTCTACTTCTTTGGAGTTATCAAGCAAATTTGGGTTGTCCATTCTTGATGGTATTTTCGCTGCAGAGATCTAACATAAGAAGTCTTTTATATCAAAGTAAACTAAATATTTCTCTAGAAAATATATCTCAAAAGAAACTAAATCTCTCAAAAGCAAACTACAAATTTGAAAACACTAACCACTAGATCAGTCAAAACAAGACATAAAACATATAAAACATAGTTCTTCTGTTTATTCTTTGCTCTTTAGATTCTACAAAATCGAAGCCGAGACAAAAAAATATATAAAGAACAATGAATATTAGTTAGAAGAAATGAGGATCCTACTTGAAATTCTGACATATGCGGCTGGGAATGTCAATGGATAGCCTCCAACTCCAACTCTCCAAACCTCTCTGCTTCTAAAAGCTAGCTCGAAATGAAGACTCTCAGAAATGGCATCTCTAATTCAACATGAAGTACTGTCTCCATGTCATAAACCAAAGAAATGAGATGTTGCCCCAGTGGGAGTCCTAAACCTTCACATTCTTTGTGTTGCTTCAACTTCCCCAATTCATCTGAGGATGGTAAGGACAAGACCTATGTCTGATAATCCAAAAATGGTTGCACAACTCCTGTCTCATGCTGCCTCTGACCCAAGATCAACTCACAAGACACCCCAATGTCAATAAAATACTCTTGTAAGAAGCTTGAGCACGTGGGTACTCAAAATTTATCATTTGAAGTCTTCACAGACGGGTTGGGCCTTCTTTTCTTTTAAGGCCAGGTGGAGTAGAAGTTCAATCATCAGAATCAGAATTAACAGGGGAAATGGAATAGGAAGAAGCAACAAGCTTGGAAAAATTGGAAATTTTTTGAAGTAAGCTAGCTTAGCAATGAAACCCCAACTGGGACAAACTTGACATTTGATATAGCACATTTGAACTGGACTCTCTATACACACATTGGACTTAGGCCCAGACATGGCTGACCTATCAGTTTCAGATGATAGCAAGTTGGGACAAAATGAATCCGTCTGAGCACCTCAACTGGATACAACACTGCTAGTGAGAAAAAACAATTGTTGTGGGACCTAGTCTCTATTCCGATTTCCGCCAGTAAGAGTCATTACGTCCACCTGACAAATGTTGGTATTTATCATTCAATTCCTTGCCCTTGTTGGGACTATTAATGCTCATTATTGAATTACCTCATTGTTGGGCATGATGGAACACAAAGTTCTCTTGAACGTGGATATCGGAAGGTGGGTGGGTCAATCCTAGGAATCTGAGATCGACTTTGATAGTCAGGGAATTCAGGGATATCATTCATCTTGGCCACTTGGTCCCTCAAAGGTTCATGGTTTCTTGATCAATGGAATATTTGAGATCATATTTAGCATAACAGTAATGACTCCGATAAATATCCTAGAGGAAGGATCCTTGACTCAGGAGGACAGAGAAAATTCTGATCTAGAAAAACAATGATGTAGAGGAGTGGAGAAAATAATTAACTTGAGACAAGTCATTGGCTAGCTCGTGATCGAGACCTTGACTGACGAATATCCTAGCATTGAACCGACTCTTAAGGATGGAGACATCAGTTGACTGAGAGAAGTGACACTGATCAACCCTAAAGAAATGGAGACTTGGTTAACTTGATTGATCACAAATCCGAATGACTCATAAAAATAAATAAATGAACAAAAAAGAATTTGGATTGGAAAATATACAAACATACACAAGCAAGGATGACTCGACCAAACAAAGTTAGCTCACTTGTAGTATGAGTCAAATCAAATATATTTTGGTCGGATTTTCCGAATCAAACAACGTTGTGCCCTTTGGATAATGGACAGCATGCACCTTTACCAAGTTACACTTTTGTCCCATAATCCAAAGACACAAAACTGGTTCGACCTAGAAAATTCAAACAAAATATGCTGATTTGAAAGATAAATACAAGCGATCAGCAAGCATAAGGTCACCAAGAAGAGACAAAACTATGGACAGTTCTTCTATCACATCATCAGTTCATGATAAATTACTTGGTTTGCTCTCAAGGTTGATACTCCAAACATAAAAGGTACGACATACGGATGACGAAAATATACCGAGTGATCAGCATAGTTTCGCATACCCACGTGTTGTGCCATCTATGAAAGTGTATCAACAAGGAGAACGAATCATGTTTCGGTTATCACAAATTGGGTGTGATAGGCGACATAAGTCTATAGCATTATTCTTTCTTGTACCCCAAGATGATGTCAGTGTAGAGACCTAAGTGTATGTTCTATGTCAAATGATGCATGATAGGTGGTTATAGGACCGGCAGGCTACCTCGACGGGATGCAAAATATACCTATCACCCGTATAAACGGAATGAGTCGCAGGTACGGGCATCCTTTTATATACCCGAAGGTACTAGATCAAGGTTGTGACTTCGTCGGAGGGCTGCCCAAAATATTCATAATGGGTCCGTTCCAACTAACCACGAGGTTTGGTTGATCTCATCCTCACAAATGCAATGCAAGATGCAAAAATAGAAATTAACAAACAAGTATTTACAACCACCTAACATCCAAGTATTTACAACAAACTAAAACCACTTATTTACAATATGTTATATACAGGGGTTTATAACAGACTAAACCACAGGTATTTACAAGAAACCAAGATACATGTATTTACAAGAAACTAAGAAACTATACAAGTATCTACAATACGATAACTTCAAAGTATTTACATCAATCACCATACAACACATCAACCTAAACATACAAGAGGGGAAAGGAAAGGAAAGGACAGAATTCAGAGTCTGACATGATTCCCCAGTGAAGTCGCCACTGTGAGGACAATGGATTTTCATATGAGATCCTTCACGAAATCAAAATAGGCTCTCACCTTGGTTACTTTTATTCATCCATGCCAATAGACGGTGAAAATATGGAGTCGCCACCTAGATAAGGTCTAGGACCTATAAATGTTCTTTCACTTGGAGAGACACTATGACTCATGCTCAATGGATTGGCTTCTAGTCTTACCAGAGAAGGGTAAGTGTCAAGTTACGAGTTAGGAAGGTGTTAGGCACCCGACTCGCCCGGTCAATGGACCGGTCTCCCTCTGTCCTATCCTTTCCTACATTCTTGAAATTTATGTATGTTCAGGTCATTCAATTTAACCTAACTAGGCAAATGGGGAACCCTAGACCAAGTTTCTAAGTTGTTCTAACTTAGGGTGCCGCCACATAGACTTGAAAAAATAAAATACAAGTCAACAGACAATAAATGGATCAATGAACAAATGAATGGATAAAAAAAATGAAATAATCATGAATAAACAAATAATGAATTAAAAGAATGAATAACGCAGAAAATACAACAGATAATGGATGACCGAGCTCGAGATCAAGCCGCCTACGTATCCCTGTGCGGCGGGAATCAGGTCAAACGTACTTCGTGCGGGCGTGTGATTGTGTGTGAGGTGCTCCCTTGACAAAGAAAGCACGTGTGACCGTGCGCGAAGGGTGAACTACTCAGAGTTCTCTCCACTTCCCACTGCCTACGTATCTCTTCAGAAAATCAAGTCAAACGCAGTTCCCAGCAGTTAATGGGCTGCTGGACCCCACATGACATTACTCAAGAGATGCTCGGACCTCAACTCCTTACACTCAGCAAGGCATCACTCAAGAGGTACTCGGACCTCGACTTCTCGCACTCGGCAAGGTATCACTCAAGAGGTACTCGGACCTCAGCTCCTCGCACTCGACAAGGCATCACTCAAGAGGTACTCGGACCTCGACTTCTCGCACTCGGCAAGGCATCACTCAAGAGGTACTCGGACCTCGACTTCTTGCACTCAGCAAGGCAAACTAACATTTTGAAAATGATCGGTCCGCACACCGATTCCCAAACATGGGAGATGATTGGCCTAAGGCCGAAGACAAAACTAGTTAATAGCTAGGTTGGAGATCAACATCATTCCCACCGCCTGGAAACATGCAAACATGACACTTTTTTTTGTGTTTTTTTTCTTCTCTCCTTTTTTGATATTTTTCTTTGAGAGGGGGGAAAACAATTATGTAATGAACCCTAATGGTTGAGCGGGCCCATGGCCTAAGCAGGGCCCACACTAATCAACATGGAATTTGAAAATCCCAACAAGAATGGACTCATTAGAGTCACCCTAAAGTTTCACACCACTGGGAGAGGGGACTCACACATCAAAACCCATTTGAGCACTTAAAACCAGATCAAGTATGCAATATGGCAAGCAATAAGCACGTTACACTAAGCATGAATCCAGATATACATCAAGCAATCCAACCCAAGTATGGAACAAGCTAAGCAAGTGGAATGGTTCTATCTTTAAACATAAAATCTGATTTAATAGAAATATCAAACTAAACCAGATTTGACATTTAAAGGCAACATAACAACTCAAACCAGATTCGGCATCAAGGAACATAAACCCACCAAATCAGATTTAACATTAAAAGGACCAGCTTCAGCCAGACCGGATTTGTCATTGAGGACCATATCGATCTAAACCAGATTTTACCATAAGCTAGACCAACTCATATCCACACAAACCAGGTTTAATCACAAAACATAAACCAACACAATCCAAATCAGGTTTTGATCTAAAAGAGGCCAACTTCAGCCAAGCCAAGTTTAACCACAAATCAATTGAACCTAAACCAGATTTGCATTAAAGGGAACAATCTATGCCAAACCAGATTTATAACATTCGAAAATGAGATCAAGATTAAACGACAGAATTTGACAAATTCAAGCACTATCTCAAGGCATGTTCAAGTATGGATCAAGTATTGTTAACTAAACCCAAGGGTGGCATGAGAGATTGGATCAATTTGAGTACCCAACAAAGCAGCCTAAACATGAATCTAATCTAAAGCATGAACAATAATGGACAATAATACAGAACATCTATCATGAACTGAAATAACAAAAATGAAAACAATAATGGTATAGGAATAACATGGGCAGCAAGTATGAACAGATATTCACAGCCTACACAAACGGGGTTGAGACCTGTGATTGACATGGGATTAAAATTTTGAAGTGTGAGAAAAATGGGATAACAGATGTTGAACTAAAAAACGTTGAAAACAACAAGAAAGAAGGGGGACTTTTGAAATTAGATTTTAAAAAGGAAACAAAAATGAAGTATAGTAAACGATTGCTGAAATTTGGGAAACACCACATAACAAACAAACAAACAAACAAACAAAAAATAAATAAACAAATAAATAACCGACACAACACTTCCTAACCGAACTTGTCCCTATTAATATTAAACCTGCACTCTTTTCTGACTGAATCCGGCATTTACAAAGCAAGAACAGAATGTCCGTTTAACCATATGCCGTGCTCATTGAAGAAAGAAAATCTGACCAGAGAGAAGAATATAGCCCAAAGATCAAGAACTCATCTCCACCAAGCTGGGTTTTCTTTCTATGAAAACAGTTCCCACTTGAGACTCTATCCTACCAACCGAAACCCAGCATCAAAGAAACCACATGGATTGTAAACATAATGGATTTAAAAGTGGAGAAATCAAGAAAACAGATCATGAACCACAACGGGTCATACAGCATATGAAAAAAAAATTGAACACAATACCAATATATCAAGAAACTTGTTAAAATTGACAGGGCACAGGGATCAAGCTCATAGAGTCATATCCAGAAACAGAGAATCGGCAACCAACAAGGATAAACAACTCCAGCAATATATTGTATGGATAAATTGCAAATGACCAACAAATAAAAACAGAAGCACATAGAGAAGGAGATTGAACTCACCCATAGCTATCGAGTATTCCTAGGGTGTTAATCTTCTTTTTCCCTTTCCTTTCTCTTAGCCGCAGCCATGGTTACGATCTCTTCTTCCTTGCTGTCGCAGACTCCCTCTCTCTCACTATCTTTTCTCTCTCGCTCCCCTCTTTCCTCTCACATGAAATGGCGACCCATTCCTCTATTCCTTCTCCCCCTCTCACTGCTGTCTTCCCCTTTCTTTTTTTTTTTCTTCTGAGTTTCTGCACAGCAGCACCGCCGCCTTCTTCCTACACTTCTGCTTCCTCAATTCCTCTCCCTCTATACTCCCTCACGAATCTATAGTCTTCTCACTCCCGCTTTCACTTTTCTCCATGAGTTACCCCCGAAGCTCTTTCCCCTTCTTTTCCTCCCTCTCTCCTTGATTTCTCTCTTTTTCCTCCTCTTTGTTGTCGCCTCCCTCCTCCTACTTCTTCTCTCCCCTTTGCTGTTTTTCTTCTGCTACTGCTCTCTTTCTCTCTTGATTTCTCTCTGCTCTCACAGCTCCTCGTCTTCTTCCTTCAGCTGCTATTTTCTTTTCATTCTCCTTGTTTTTCTCACTCTCCCAGCCGTCTCTCTCTCAAACCCCTATTTCTACAACCACCGAATCCCATTTCCTTTTCTGGCCGCCATCTATTCTCCCCATTTTTTTCTCCTACTTCTTCTCGGCTTCTTCTCTCGGATCTCTTTGGTGGCCACGGCCTCTTCTTCTTCCCTATTTCCAGCAGCCCCTCTTTTTCGGATTCTCTAATGTAGCCGATGACACACCTCTTCCTACTTCTTTTCTCCCACTCAAAACAGTCGGCCTCTTTTCTCCATGATGTTCCTCTCTCCCCTTTGCTTCCGCCTCCCTTTTCTTCCTCCTCTCACGACACTCCTTTTCTTTTGATTGTCTAGGGTTTTTCTCTAACCCCTAATCCAAGGGCCAAGATCCTTTCACTTGATTTCCTTTTAACCCAACACATGTGATAAAATGAGAATAGAAAAAAAACTAAACTCGTACACAATTGATATCCTAAGCCCAAACCCAAGCCCATTAACCTATATCTTATTAACACCTAATCTAAACCCAGCCCAAACCCATTGTTCTATGTCCTAAACACCAACCTAAACTAAACTCAGCCTAAACTCATTCTTTAATGAAGCCCATTAATAAAGAAAGCCCATAAAAATACAAAAAAAAACCCAACATAATCCTAATAGACTTCAAATTCCTAGTTAGATTATCCTAAACCCAAACTCACTCAATTTTTTTTTTGTAATTTTATAATTTTTCTTCTTTTTAATGATTTCTATTTTTTTTATATTTTTCCTAACAACCTAAAAATACAAGAAATTCTAATATGACCAAAAATGACAAAATTGTCCTTGATAAGAAATAGGCCAAAATGGGGGTCTTACACAAACTTCACCAATAACTGAACCCAGTTTCACACAAAAAAACTCAAATCCACCTAACCGGATTCTGTTGATACAATGTCTATTCGACCATCAGAAGAAAACCAAAACCAACAAAGACTATATATACATAACAAAAAACAGGGAAAAAAAAAAGATCCCAGCCGAGTCTGTTTAAGAAAAGGAAAAGAAAGAAACCCATAGTATCTATCCAGCCGAAGCCGAAACCATCACAAAAGCAATATAGATGAAACCGAACCAGCAAGTGACTGAATACACATTTTAGGGGAAAAAAAGTATTATGAAAATCAATCACACAAACCAGTCCTTTTTTTTTTTAGGAAATTTAACAAACTCTATGAAGACACTCTGTTAGCATTGAAAATTGAGACTAGACACAAGCAACAAGAATATCATAATAAAATCTAGAGTGAACTCACCTTGAAAAAAAAAAAAAAAAAAAAACAACTAGGAGAAGCATCAGGTTATAACGTTGGAGAAGCAATAAGCAATCGGTCCTTTAAACATACCCATATTCACACCGATTAAGAGGATTAAGAAGATTAAAAAAAAAATCAAGATTTTATTCTAAACAGAACCTAAAAATAACGAAACATGAAATGACAATACCCATTTTACTAGCCGAAACTAGGTTAAAAAACATGAAACAACCTTAATCAAAACTATAGCAAAACTTTGGTGGAAAAAAAATCCAAACCAGATCAAACTCCACGCTCGCTAGAGATGGAACAGTGAAAAGAAAAAGAAAACAGAAACTGGATTCTAACCATGACCAACATTTGAAAAAATGAAATAATAAAAAACCTAAACTACATGATCAGAGATAAGAGAAATAAGGGAAAGGGCTTACCTGAATTCTTCTTTTCTTCTTCTTAATGTCGGCTTCCTGCAGACGAGACCTAAAGCCCCGACCCTGCTCTCTTCTATTTCTTCTTTGCTTTCTCTCAATCTAATCCCCTTGAACCCGCGGCTTCCTTACTTCTTCTTCTTCTTTTTTCACTCCTGCGATCCTAGACCCGCAGTCCCCTTTCACTTTCACTCTCACGTCCTCACTGCTCTCCCTACTCTTTCTTAAGGAAAAAATGGGGTCTGACACCCATTACCTCTTCATATCAAGTATCAACGTCCACATTAACAACACTAGATTTCCCATAGGACAATGGGAAAAAGATATTTTGCAGCGAGACCATTTTGTAACGGGGATCTCACCCATTTAAAATGGATCAACACGTATCTTGTTTTATTCAAAAATGCATTAAGATACAGATGGATTCACTTTGAATGAATGGAATCTCCACTACTGGTGGCCTCATAAGAGGGGATCTTCATCCAAGACCGTCCTCCTCCACTACAATGAACCTTCTATACCACTCATTGGTTCGATTTTTTCACAAATATAGCAAAACAAGACCCACACCCGCATCAAGGCAATTACATTAAGATGAGGATATCAAATCAAAACATCAAATTAAGCCTTGTAGTGTAGGAACGATGGTACGGCAACCAAAAAAAAAGAAAAGAGAAAGAGAACTTTGTTTCAAACTTCAACACTAGCCTCCATTGATATCTGTTAGATTTATGTGGACTTAATTAATTACCTAAACTAATTAATTCAGTGGGAGTCTAATTGACAAGGTATAACCGATTTGGTTTTGGTTTGTTACATGATATGAGATAGGTTTGGTAACCCTAATTCTATTGTGGGAAGGGTTTTAGGGTTACATCTGTATTCTATAAATACAGAGTTAGAGTCCCCACAGCCACAGTTAATCAGTTCTTTGCACCCATTAGCAAGAGACGTGAGGATATCCTCTGGAGGCTGTGGAAGACTGTAGCCGAGGGATTTCGATCAAAGCTTGGAGCGTCAATGAGCGTATGGAATTAATCTCTTCACAAACAGGTATGTCTTTATGATTCATAGTTTATGGTTTCTCTATTGTGTTCTAGGGCAACTGTATGGGATTGGAATGGGTTTCATTAAAACCCTAAACACATAATTTTCTAACAGTTGGTATCAGAGCCAACCATACAGACCTAGAATCTATGGAGATCGATTATAAAGACTGATAATGAATGGTCAAATTAAAAGAGAATTTTCCTCAAGTTTTGGATCGAATCTCGATCAGATCTGTCAGAGTTTTCTATCGACGAAATTTTTTTCGACCGACAAAATAAGTCAAGCAATATACCGTTGGAAAGGTCTCGAAGAGACGGAGCCGGCTATATAAAAATCGTTGGCATCGGCCGCCGGACGCGCCGGCAATCGCCGGCGGAATCTGCGAGTGGATCTCACTCGCTAGTGGGAAAAAAAAAAAAGAAAAAAAAAATTTCTGGCGGCGTTGACCCGGTCATCGCCGGGTCAACTTGGAAACCCTAACGGGTTGAACCGTGACTCGGACTGAGTCGACCCAAAGAACCAAAAAAAAAAAAACAATATGCGGCGTCGATTTATCGCCGAGTTAACTCGGCTTGAATCGAAAAGCCGAGTTATTTGGCCCGGCTAAACCAGGATGGTCCAGTCGCGGCCAAGTAGGGCGAACCGAGGACCCAAACGGTTCGGTCCGCACTCGCCCCGATTACCCGACCCGAAAACCCGGATATTATGACCCAAACCCGACCTTTTGACCCGGTAACCCGAGCAAGTTGGACCGGGTTGAACCATTGTTGAACCGGTATTGGGCTCGGCAAACCAACTATCTGGTTCAACCCTGCCAGACCAAAGCGGTTCGGATTGAAGGAATAAAAAAAATAAAATAAAATAAAATAAAAAGGTTTAATATATACTCGATTTAGTTCGAACCGAACCGAAGTCAGGCCGGACCTAGATAAGCCGGATCAAATCGAACCGAACCAAATTGACCCAGACCGACCATGTAAGGCTCATAAAGGCCTGTTTGGTTTCTGCTTTTAACCAAAAGAACATTAAACAGTGATTCTGGGAGCTAGGAAGGTCGGATTGACCTCTGGTTTATTTCGTTGGACTCCATTTTTAATGCTCTTCAATCTGGTATATATTTTGGTACATTTTGATGTATTGAAAAATATGTTATTATGGAAAAATGTCCTATGGGAACTCGATTTGTAATGTTTTTGCTGATTTTTCTTAAAGTTATTGTACAAAATTGATTAATTGAGCTAATGTGCATGTTTATATGAATGTTTAGACTTATAAAATTATATTTTAAAGCATTCATGGTTAAATAAATATCTCACTTAAGCTGCAGTTTAGGATTTGTTCATATCATGATGGAACTTGGTGTGACCACCAAAGTGGCAACCTTGTTTTATTATGATGTGTTCAAATTCTAGAATATGTATTTGTAAAGGCTTCAGTTTTGATAATGTTCACCCAAATGTGACATTATTCAAGTTTACTCAAATTATGATTTATAGCTATTGTATAAGGATTATGGTGTGACCACCAAAGTGGCAACCTTAGTTCTATCATAATATGCTCAAATCTAGCATTTATGTATTTACAAACTACAGTAAGAAAGTATAGTGTTCACACAAAAGTGACACTAACATAAATTCTCACTTTTATGGATGCAGCAAAGAATGACACTGTCCACCCAAAGGTGGCGTTGTCTAAGATTATAAAGAAAGACATTGTCCACCCAAAGGTGGCGTTGTCAAAGATTACAAGGAACTCATGCACATGGTTGAAGGATTGTGGCTTTAGGGGTCTTCATCCACCCAAAAGTGGTGAGATTTTCAAAAATCATTATCTCTTCGCAGTTATTGCACAGATATTGAGAGGACCAATGCACATATTGTCCCAAAGGATGTGTGTGTAGTTCGATTGGCTTTTCAAAGATATTAATTAGCTTACACATGTTATGTATATATATTCTTGCTAGCTAATTTTATTTGGTATTAATCATAGATTTACAATTATTTACATTGTAATATAGTTATGGACATGTAATGATTAAATACCTTAAGATGTTTGTTTTTGGCAGCCAGTTCTATGAATTGGTATGAAAATTGAAAACTAGTCTAGGACTGTTTAACCTAGATGTACTCAACAGAAAAAATTGTATTATGATCCTTAGGGTGTTCAATCCTTATGATAAAGTAAAGCAATGTTCAGATGAGGAACATTGAAAAAAAATATTTCCTGAGAGATCCAAAGAAAGATTTGATTTTTTCAAGAAAGGGCAGAGAGATGCTTTATTACTCAAGTCCATCAGTATCAGTTTTTGATGATAAGAGATGGTATTCGAAATGTGAGGAAGTACAAGGTAGAGCTGTTAAGTATTAATGATAAGCTCAAGGATAAGTGAATATTTGTAGGTTCATTAAAACCTATGTATGTGACATTTTAAACTTTTCACTTCCTCACAAGAATTGTATAGTCAAATCCTGGTGACCTATAGTACTCAAAAATATAGTGAACCCTAAAGTAAAAGAACTAAGGATAAAAGTTCAAAGAAAAGAGAAAAATATGAATGCCAATGTCATAGTGCATAATATATACCCAGACAAAGGCAAGTTGTAAAAGGGGTAGGAAAATCCATAGAAAGAAAATATTTTTTCATGGAATAGTCATAAACTTTATGACAAAGAATTAGACATTAAGAAACTATAAGATAGAATGGATCTAAGTAGAATAAAATTCTTGTAGGGTGACCCAGAAGGGACATGTAAAGGAAAAATTTATATAGCTGGACAGCTTAAGTGAAAAAGGAATAAGGATTATGAAACTTCTGAGCAAGAAGGTGCAGTATATTGGATACTTAAGCATTAATCTTTAATTTATTCTATCTTTATAAGTTAAACTGTATATTGTAATCTTCCACCCTGGTCATAAGGGTTTAAAACTGTTGTCCAAAGAAAGATTAGAAAGAATAATATTCTGAAATTCTCCTTCCAAGGTTTATTACATGTATATATGTGAGAATTAATTAAAAGAGAAGATGACAAGATTAAAGTAAGTGAAGGTTATTCACAACAAGGATTTATTGGAATTGGTGGACATCGAGATTTCATCTAGGACTTTTTGTCATAGTTTAGTCTATGGTTGTTTTTTCAAATAATGAAAAATTAAGGTGGAAAAAACTTTTATTAAAAGAATTGAAACTATTGGATCTGAATGAGAGAGTTTTGGGAGATCATGTGATACTGGTCTATTCCCTAGTAAATTTAAGCAAGTATTTACAAAAGCCTAAGAATGTATTTGATCCTGTAAGGAAAGAATTGATATTGCAACCTATATTATTAATATAATGCATAGTTAGTCAGTTCCAGTTTAAGTTATCTTCTTGTTTAAAACTGTAAAACTGGCATGGTTTCATAACACTCGTATGAGAGTGATTATTTTAGGACATTGAGTTGTCATATTATGAGATGTCAAAATAGACTCAAGAAACTTGAAGTTTGATGAGACCACCTGAAAATAGGTGTGAAGCAACCAGTTGAAATACCAGAAATGATACTAGAGTGTAATGAAATGATTATAGAAATATTCATTAAGATCGATGCTTTAGTCATAGTAGCAGAGCCAGATGAGGCAATGAAGAGATATACTGGACCATGTAGATCTGTGATTTCATCCAATCACATGTTGTACTTCAAGATAGATGTTTTTGGTGATGGACAAAAATAAAGATCCTAATGATTTTGAGGAAGTTATTAGTAATGAAATTACTCTTGAATGTTTAATGATCATAAAGGATGTGTTGTTGTCTATGAACAATAACGAGACTTGGAATTTTATGCTTTTGTCAATGAACGGTGACTCATAAGCTAAAAAAAAATAGATATACAAAGAAAATGTGTGATTCTAGTGGGAGAATTGATTGATACAAAGTAATACTTATAGCAAAGTAGAATCACACAAAGGGAAGAGAAAGATAACATCAAATTTTAAGGTCTTAGTTGCTCATTTTATTTTGGAGTTGCATCAGGTAGATGTAAAGATCGTTTTGATCAAAGAAAATCTTGAAGAATGAGATGGTATTTGAAGTTTGACAGAGTTGTATCTTCTTTCAACTTTGTTGAGATTGTTATTGACCATTGTATATATATATCTATAGGTCAGTGAGAGTGGATTCACTTCCTTGTCACGTATGTTGATGGTTTTCTTTGGCCTGTAGTGACATGGTTTATTAGTTGAAATCAATATTTTTCTGTCTGATAACTTCAACATGTAAAACTGTATGAGCAAGTACCTTTGTACCTGGAATTGAGTTTACTCGTGACAGGAAAAATAAAATTCTGAATTTATCTCAAAGTATAAATATTGTTCGTGTTTTCGAATGGTTCAGTATGCATGTATAACTAGTAAGTTGCAGATGCTAAAATCGGTAAAGGAGACAAATTGACAGAATTATGGACAAAGAATGATACTGAGTATTAGCATCTACAATACAGTAGAGAGTTTGATATATATTTAAAGTTTGTAATAATTTCATATAGCCTTTTCATTGAGTGCACTGTTCGAGGTTTCGGTCGAAACTTCAAGTTTCGATCGAAACAACTCGATTTTGAGCCTGGGCGAGATAAAACCCAGGTTCGAAACTGATTTACGCATGGTTTCGAACCGAAACCACTGGGTTCGACCAGGTTTCGATCGAAACCCAGGTTTCGACCCATAATAGTTTGGTCCAGTGCCTTTTAAGTGTCGAAACCTACTCGAAATCAGTAGGTTTCGACACTTCCTTCCTATTTTTCCTCCTTCTCCTCTCCAACCTCATTTCTCTCAATTTTTGCTTCCTAAATCTTCAATTCTTCAAAGGATATCAACTTTTGTCAAGATTATTCAAGGATTCTTGTTCTCAACTCATCTCTCTCTCTTCAAGGTAAGTCATTCTCTCTATTTTGTGTATTTTTTAATGAAATGGTACGCAAACATCATGGATGGCTTCCAATTTTTTATATGTTTGATTCTAACACCCGATCTATGAATCTATGGAAGTAGTTTTTTTTTTTTGACAAATAATTTATTTATTAGATTTTCTGTTTGAAAAAAAAGATTTTCCTACAACTATTTTTGAAAAAATTACATCTTACACATGTTGTATGGCATTGAATTAAATATATGTTAAACAAAATAAGGTGATCTACATTTTGTATGGAGTAAAATTATTTTTCTATTTTTATTTAATTATTTTAATTTTTGGATATTGATAAAATAATTAATTAAATTGAAAATAAATGATAAAATATTTCTGTTTTCACTTTGAAAATCTTTATAAATAAAATTATTTTTAAAAGTATTATTATTTTATGGTGGGTTGCTGTTTTATGTAATAAAAGTAATATGTACTAATTCTTTATGTTGATTTAAGGGCATTTTAATTACTGAAAAATTAATAAAATATTTTTAACTTATGAAAAAAATATAAATGCGTTAGAAATTATAATATGTTGCTGTTTTATGTAATAATGCAATGTAAAAATGATAAACCTATGCTGTTTTTTTTACTTTAAGATGTATTATTTAGTTATAAGATATTATTTATGTAATAAAGTGTTGTTAAAATTGAAAATATAGTTTGTTTCAATTGTAGTAATTGTTGTCTTTTTGTTTCAACAAGATAAGTGTTTGAAATGGCGGATGCACCAACCGCAAGTGGTGACATTGCATGGAGGCATGGGATACCACCGACCGCCAATAAGAAACGGTCACAATGTAATTATTGTGGCAAACGGGATAAAAGGAGGTGGTGTCACTAGATTGAAGTGGCATCTTGCTGGTGGTAACAAGGATGTTATGGGTTGCCCCAACGTACCAAGTGAAGTGAAAAAGGCTATGGCAAGCTTAATGAAGAGTGATATTGATAAAAGAAATAAGAAGAAGGCAGATAAACGGGGAGTTTGAGGAGGCTTGTCCGGAGGGCAATCTAGGGGTTAATGAAGATGACATTAGCCTTGACGGTGATGAGGTAGACCAAGAAATGACAGAGGCGGAGGTGAGACAACTTGAAGAGAGCGAAGATAGCAAGTATAAGGCAAAGAGAGCTAGATCGACAAAGACAGGTTTGAGAGGACTAGAGGAGCTGGGTCATCTAGAGAGGCAAAGAACAGAGGATGAGGGGAGGAGGCCGAGGCCGAGAAGTAGGGGTGCCCCCGAGATACCTTTTAGGAGGACTCGAGTGTTAGGACTCCAGCTACTGCACAGGCACCACCACTTGTTCGTGACCCAGATCTTGAGGTCCTGAGGGCGGATCCTGATCTATTTGTCAGACAGGATAGTAAACAAAAAAAATTGCCCAATTTTTGGACTGATGTCAAGATGAGAGTAGGAAACAAAATCTCCAAGTGGATGATGTACCATGGCATTGCAGCAAATGCTACCACAGGACCTCACTATCAGACTATGTTGGATGAAATAGGTAGGGCGGTTCGGGGAGTTAAAGGGCCTACAGCTTGGGAGTTGTACAACACCTACCTACCCAGACATAAAAAAGAAATGAAACAATATGTGGATTCTTTGAAGACACAATGGGAAAGATATGGGGTGACTGTGATGTGTGATGGGTGGACCGGACCCACCAAAAAGTCTCTCATCAACTTTTTGGTGAATTGTGATGGTAGAACAGCGTTTCTGAAGTCTGTTGATGCATCCAATCATATCAAGGATTCCAAGTACATTTATGGTCTCTTGAAGAAAGTGGTGAAAGAAGTGGGGATAAATCATGTGGTACAAGTGGTCACTGATAATGGTAGTAACTTCAAAAAAGCAGGGGAAAGGTTGATGAATAATAAAAAATATCGATTTTTTTGGACACCATGTGTAGCCCACTGTATTGATTTGATCTTGAAGGACATGGGGGAAATAAAACTGGTGAAAGAGACTGTAGAAAATGCAAAGCAAGTAACCACTTTCATTTATAACCATGGATATGCCTTAGAGATGATGAGAACCAAGTGTGGTGGAGACTTGGTGAGGCCAGGGTTAATGCGTTTTGCAATAAACTACATTGCCCTCAAGAGTTTTGACATGAAGAAGTCTGGTTTGAGATCAATGTTTACTTCAGAGGAGTGGTTTGAATGGCCTCAGTCTAGTTCTCGAGCTGGTAGAACAGCACAAGCAACCATATCCAGCGATAAATTCTGGGATGATGTCAAAAAAGTTGTGGCGATATTAGATCCCATTGTGAAAGTGTTGAGAATGGTTGATGGACAAAGGAAGGCCACTTTACCATACTTGTAGGCTGCCATAGATATGATGAAGATGCAAGTAGAGGAAGCTTACAGACGCGGGAACTCAAAATATATTGTCATCATCAAATATCGTTGGGAGCGACAGCTCAAGCACCCACTACACAAGGCTGGTGAGTCTTTACTTGATGTACTTCAGTTTCTCAACTAATTAAAATTACATCAACTTGCATTGACGTAATTATAATATTTGTCAATTTTAGCATATTATTTAAATCCTAAGTATCAATACAAAGATAACTTGGGAATGCGTCAAGAATTGATAGATGCAGTACAAGAAGTGGTTGCCAAGCTTGGGCCAAACGCAAGAGCACAGTCTATTATTTTGCAAGAAGTAAGACTTTTACTTACTTTGTTGTCAACATAATTTATAAGAATTTTATTTTTACTAAGGCTATTACCCATCAAAATTGGTTCAGCTCAAAATCTTTAGAGATGCCATTGGGAGTTTTGGTAGGGCGGCGGCTGAATCTGGTCGACAATCAACACCCCCTGGTACGTATACTTATTTTATGGATGCCAATATGCCATTGTGGGTTTTTTTCATCATTTAATATTTGTTTCCTATGCTATTTTGCAGCTGAATGGTGGGTCCTATACGGATCAGAGTCACCCAACCTTCGTGCAATAGCAGTGAAGGTGTTATCACAAACATGCTCCGCCACGGGATGTGACGAAATTGGAGCACATTTTCGCTTATACATACTAAGCGACGAAACCGGTTGGGTGCAAAAAGGCTTGAGGACTTGGTGTATGTGCACTATAATTTGAGACTGAAAGAAGAGCACATACGGTTAAGCAGGGACAAAGATGCTAAAACCCCTATTGAGCTGAGTGAGATCTTTGAGTTGGAGGGAGAGGAAGTTGATCCTTTGAATGAGTGGGTTACAGATCGTGGTGAGCCTCAATTAGATGAGGCTAGTGGTCGACCAAGTCGTCTTATTGCTGGAGCCTTGGAGGCTGATGTGGGAGAGTTTATGGTTACTGAGGGTAGAGTCCACGCATAGGCAAGACGTCCATTTCAGACTGGTGATAGTGATGAGACTGAGAGTGATTCGCCGATTTCTTCTGGAGAAACACAGTCACCTTCTGCCACCCATGGTGGTACTGGTACTAGTGGACCTAGTGGTACTAGGGATAATGATGATGATGATGGTGGTGGTGATGACAGATATGCTGTCTTACGCAATGAGCCCGATCAGTATGACCAACCACAGCAGCTAGATCCATTGCCTTCTCCCTTGAGATTCACAGGGGAGACTCAGTATGATCATGGTACACAGGATACTGACCACGGAGCCCGATCTAGTGGTAGTAGTAGAGGGTACACTAGAGGATCACGCCAGCGGTTCATGTCACAGGAGGAGATGGATGAAACATATCCCATGGATATATCGACCAAGTCTGGCAGCATGACAGGGATGCATTTAGGGGAGAGTTCTCAGACTGGAGGGACTGGGCATTGGTGTGCACCAGAATTCATGATCACACGGACCTCGAGCCCAACAATTCCTGAAGAGAGTGGCGGCGAGAGTATCGGTTCGACGGCACATGGTGGATTTGGATGGGCTACTACTGGGGCTAGTGGGGTTGGAGGTGGTGGGTATGGGGGTTATTATAGTTCCTACCCCATCAATAAATTTAGAGATGACTCAGCCTCAGGTGTTGGCAGTGGCACTGTTGGATCATCGTTCGTCGACTCCATATTTCAGTATGTTCCTCCTCCGACTTTCATGCCTACTCCTGCTCCACCTACACACACACTTGATCAGCCTTACCCTCGACAAGGGTACTTATATTATGTTGATGACTCTATCTACTCATGGGCTGTTAGAGACTATCAGAACAATTGGAGTGATACCATGTCCTGGGATACATACGTGCTGCAATCTGAGGAGCGTTAACGCCACCATCAGTGGTATATTGTACGTGGTTTAAATGTACCACGAAGCTCCACATGGAACTAATTGGTGAGATTTCTAATTTCTAAGTTCAATCATCAATGTATTAATTTTTAATGAATATTGTTAATTAGTGGCTTAATAGTTAGTAGCTTAGTACATTACTACATTGTAACATTTGTGTAATATTTCAGCGTACACTATCAAACATTGGTCCACACCACATGTAGCTATTTTCTATGTCTTTTTTGTAAACTAACATTAGAAATATGTGTAAAATGGTTTAAATAGGGTACACAAAAAAAATCAGACAAAAAAAATATTTTTAAGCCTCGAAACCATGGAGTCAATTAAGCTAGTAGAAAATACCAGGTTTCGGCCTGGTTTCGATGGTTTCGCCGAGTTGTGCCGATTTCGAGCCTGACCGAAACAGGTCTCGAAACCGACACCTTGATCCATGATTGAGTGTCATAGGATGTTTTCAGTTGGATGCTGATATAGCTTACTGGACAATGGGGAAAAGGAAGGTCATGCGGTATATGCAGAGGATCAAAGATTATATGTTTATTTATAGAAGTAGTGACACTCTAGGCTATTTTTGATGTAATTTATAATGATTGTATTGATGACAAGAAACCACATCAAGGTTCATTGTTATGGTAGTAGGGTTTTATAACTCTATATAATGATAACAAGCAAGATATCTTGTGTGAAAATTTATTCTCTATTTTGGAGATTGTAGACTCCACTTCTAAATCTATTGAGATGTATTCTGACAGTGGTTCAGCTGTGTTCTTCTCAAAGAATAATATGAAATCTAGTATTTCAAAGTATAATGGAGATCGAATCTCTTCAAGTAATGAAGATGTCAAAAGATTTTATATCATTGTAGATTATTGGACGAAGGTTTTGTCAGTGGGAGTCTTTAAGGGACGGTACGTCCAATATAAGAATGGTTGAAAATAATTAATTTTATCAGAGACTTAAGTGGTCAAAGATCTAGGAATCAGTGGGAGTCTCTAGATATGTTTAATCAGTTGGAGACTCTTTATGTTTATACTTGTGTTTTCACATTGCTTACTGTGCTTGATTGTATTGCTCATGGTTTGATGGTACAATTTTTTGTAACTATTATTTTGTTTATATTAACAATTGCGTTATTGTTATTTTGCATACATAATTATGTGTTTGACACGTCACAGATATGAGGCAGTATATAGCCAAAGTTTCAAGGCAGTATTTAGCCAAAGTTTCAAGGCAGTATTTAGCCAAAGGATGAACAAGGCAGTATTCAGCCAGATATATAAAGCAGTATTCAGCCAAGAAAAGAGGCGGTATTCAGCCATACAAATAATGACGGTAAGTCAAAGTGTGGTATTAATCCAAGCTAGAGGCGGTTTGCCATGTAAGGATAATATCAAAGAATAAAGGCGGTGTCTAGCCAAAGTATGATATTATAATTCCAGAATATTTAAATACCATGTTAAGTTGCCCATAAAGGTTTTGGGGTACTTTGATTAAGGTTCTTTAATCAAGTTTGGACTCGCATTAGAGTTTAATATCATGCAGTATCTCAGACGATTCATGTATTGAGTAGACCTCTGTTGTGGCTGACAGAAGTCTATACACCATATGTTAAGGTGTATTATTCGTTGTTGCTCGCATTGAAAAACTCGATGGATGTTTCAAAGTTAGTGACCATTTAGTGTGCTGGATTTCGTGGCCACACTGGTTGACGATAGTTTTGTAATTAATATAGCCCAAGTGGGAGACTGTTAGATTTATGTGGGCTTAATTAATTACCTAAACTAGTTAATTCAATGGGAGTCTGATTGACACGGTATAACCGATTTGGTTTGGTTTGTCACATGGTATGAGATAGGTTTGGTAACCCTAATTCTATTGTGGGAAGGGTTTTAGGGTTACATCTGTATTCTATAAATACAGGGTTAGAGTCCCCACAACCACAGTTAATCAGTTCTCTGCACCCATTAGCAAGAGACGTCAGGATATCCTCTGGAAGCTATGGAAGACTGTAGCCGAGGGATTTCGATCAAAGCTTGGAGCGTCAATGAGCGTATGGAATTAATCTCTTCACAAACAGGCATGTCTTTATGATTCATAGTTTATGGTTTCTCTATTGTGTTCTAGGGCAACTGTATGGGATTGGAATGGGTTTCATTGAAACCCTAAACACATAATTTTCTAACAATATCATCTTGTTCCATATCTCTATCACATGGTCAAATGATATGATAATTCTTGTAAATGCTATGATAATTCTTGTAAATGCACAAAACATATCACTAATTTTTTTTTAATTTAAATCATTCAGAGTTGGAAAAGTGCATATTAATATTTAGAGTACATCAACATATGCATTAACATGCACAAGATATATGCCAATACAAAAGATGGAAGTTAGAGGTTTGTATAGATTACAAGGGCCTAAATGCGGTCACCATTTGGGATAGATTTCCCATTCCAACTGGCATGAGTTTCCCGATATGAGAAGGCAACTATTTTTACTAAGAAGTATTCATGGGCTGGTTATCATCAACTAAGAATGCATGACAGAAGATGTCTCAAAGATTACATTTTGCACACATCATGGACATTTTGAATTTTCAGTAATGCCATCTGAGCTTACGAATGCACCATCTGGGCAAAGGGGGTATTGCCTCATGTTTCACACTGTTGGCATACACTGCAGTAGATGCTAGTGATTCTTCCCAAGCTGTAGTTCCTACCAAAAATGTAGATAAAGGCTTTGAGTCTTTGACCATTTCATTACAAGTTTGTTTAATGAGGCAAAGTTGTTTATGCTTGTGTGTTTGAAAGAAAACCTACTCTACTTATATAGATTAGTATATATGGATAAATACAGGGTGTTTCATATGAATTATTAAGTAGAAATCACACTAATAATAGGGGTTGATGTTCCATATGGGGGAATCTCATGGTTCAAATTAAACTTCATTGAAATTCAGCAACCATGCAGCCAAAATAAACCCTTTTTTTTTCTTTTGTTGGTAACTTGCAGCCAATATTACCCCTTTGCTTATTCACAGGCTCTACACTAATCCAACCTGGTTTGTATATTTTGGGGTATTTTGGTATTTCAGACAAGATGGGTGAGATGGTTTTTGCATGATACAACAGACATCAATCACTAGGAGTCAATAAGAAAATCCCTTACATGGATCGTGCAAAAACCTCCCACCCCTTCCCGGCCTTCCCCTTAAAATATCAAAACTATCCCTTATATATTGTGGTTTCCATGATAACCCAACAATATTCCATTAAAGGGAATCAGTGTCAATGCCCTATTGAAATTGGCCAGTGTCATGTAGATGGACCCATCGATAATACCCTTCTTCCTTTGAAACTTTCTATTTTAATCGAGTTAATTCATTAGATGATATCCTGTAATGGCCAAGGTTAACATGTGATTTTCTCAAAGCTTGCTTTGATGTGAGCAAAGGAAAGTGAGGTGTTTTTTAAAGCCATTCATTTTTATGGTTTTTTTTTAATCTAAACTATTCAGAGTTGGAAAGGGCATATTAATATTTAGAGTACATCAACATATGCATTGACATGCACAGGCTATATGCCAATACAAAAGGATATTTAATTGAATGTCACTAATATTTAGAGTACATCAACATATGCATTGTGTGAGGACAATGGATTTTCAATGATCCTTCACGAAATCAAAATAGGCTCTCGCCTTGGTTACTTTTATCCATCCATGCCAATAGACGGTGAAAATATGGAGTCGCCACCAAGATAAGGTCTAAGACCTATAAATGGTCTCTCACTTGGAGAGACACTATGACTCATGCTCAATGGATTGACTTCTAGTCTTACTAGAGAAGGGTAAATGTCAAGTTACGAGTTGGGAAGGTGTTAGGCACCCAACTCGCCCGGTCAATGGACCGGTCTCCTTCTGTCCTATCCTTTCTTACATTCTTAAAACTTATGTATGTTCAGGTCGTTTAATTTAACCTAACTAGGCAAATGGGGAACCCTAGACCAAGTTTCTAAGTTGTTCTAACTTAGGGTGCCGCCACATAGACTTGAAAAATAAAATACAAGTCAACAGACAATAAATGGATCAATGAACAAATGAATGGATAAAAAAAATGAAATAATCATGAATAAACAAATAATGAATTAAAAGAATGAATAACATAGAAAATACAACAGAAAATGGATGACCGAGCTCGAGATCAAGCCGCCTACGTATCCCTTGATGAACTTGATATGACACTGAGAGGGGGGGTGAATCAGTGTCTGAAAATTCTCCTTAATTATTTACTGCTGCCCAGAGCTGATGGAGAACCTAACTTTTTACACACACACAAGCGCATGTAAATCTACCTCGCTACCACTCAGTGGTCAGGTCTACCAGATTTGCACACCCATCCTGCAAGCCATTCCACGCACTCCAAAATATATAGGAAAATAAAGACAATCCACAACACAGGATATACGTGGTTCACCAACACAGTGTGTGATGGCTAGTCCACGGGGTAATGCCCAACGGGCTCCGTATATACTCAATACACTTCTTTTTGTCTTTGTCTACACAACAGGAGTACATACACCCAATTTACCCAGCATAAAACTAGGAGGGCACACATGTGCTAGGAATTCAGGTATCAAGTGCCAGTGTTCAGCACACGCTGCACACCACGCTTAACCCGCACCCACGGTAAGCAAATAACAAATTTTTTTTTAGGCTTATAATTTGCCTTACAATTTTTCCCCCACTAGCTAGGTATTCAACAATTTGCACCTACGTTAGCATACAATAAATTGAAAGCATAAATAGATAAGGAATTCAGAATCTCACAAACAATGCTTTCGAATGGCCAACAATATCTCTGGAGGTTCACACTGACCTCAGGTACTCTTCAACAGCCTTCAATGTTGATAGAAATCGATTCACAGAGCACACATTGTCCACAGGCTTCCAATCTCTTCCACACAACCCATAATCACCATGAATATGAAAATAAAAGCTCTACTAACCTCTCATAGGGATTTAACACTCCATTGATGCACAAAGAAGAGGCAGTTGGTGATTGATCACTCCCACAGGATACGAAACCCTAGAAAAACCTTCTCTTTAACTTCAAAGCACTCTTTTCGCAATTTGAACGGACCGATTTGGAGCTTGGATGAAGAAGTTATGTCGGTTTGAAGTTCGGCCAATCAGAAAATTCAAAATAGAATCTTTCGGAGGCATACCGTGCACCTGCGCTACACGGAATCGCGGCCCTCCTATGCGTTGTCGCTTTACGATTGGTCCGCTGCAGAATCTAAACTAGAACCGTTGGATTAACATCAAAAAGGCGGGATTTGTTTCTCGCCGTTGGATCTGCATAAATAGCGTCAGATCCTGTTGGCTTTAATATTATCCGCACGATCTGGATCTTTGCGCCGCTGTACCGAATGCACGCCACATAGAATCAAGGCGCTGAGACCATGCAACATTGACCACCATATTAACCTACATCAGGCCAATGAAATGCCTTGCGATAGAATCTTGACGTTGCCGCCTCACTACACTCGAGCCGGCCTTGATCTAATCCATTCAAAGTGGATCTGAGCATTTTGGCTCAAATCCAGCCGCTGATCTTGCATCTTCTCCTCTTTTTATGCCGAAATTGCCCCTAAACAACTTATGAAATGACTTTTTCGAGTGATTCGACAGAAACTGCGATATCTCTCTCATCCGACGTCGGAATTGAGTGATTCAAGTTGCGTTGGAAAGCTAACTCGATGCTCTACAACTTTCCAATGCCGGATCTCCATGAACCTGTTGCGGGACCCACCAAAAATAGATCCAAAGTTAAAACTCTGTCAAACCTTGGAATTTGAACCCGAAACTTTATGTGCATGCATGCCAAGTGCCGTGGGCTGCCGTGTTGGCATGTCACCTTGCCACCATACCAGTGGGTCCCACTCACATTTTTTCTCTCTCCTCTTTCTCTCTCTTATGATTCTCTCTCTTCTTTCTCTCTCTTAAATTTCTCTCTTTAATGCCACAACACCAGAAACATGAGAAACATGGACATGATTAGAAAAGCTTCAAGAATACTGTCGCATCATCAGAAACTCGGCCGCATCATCAGAAACTCATCCACATCACTGGGGTCCACAAACACTCTCTCTCATCAAATTCAGTGTAATATCCCATTTAACTTATTGTAAGTCATCTGAAATACATATAGAACCTTGTAGAACACATAAGCGAAGTAGCCACATCTGTGCCACTGCACTGATACTCTCTCTCCTACACTGATACTCTCTCTCCTCATTTCTCTGATTGAATACTCATAAATACTGTCACATCAGCCAAGTTGCCAACAATGACAACATAAAGTCCAACATCCCTGTGCGGCACGAATCAGGCCAAACGTAGTTCGTGCAGGACTGTGGTTGTGGTCGTGGTTGTGTGTGAGGTGTTCCCTTGACAAAGGAAGCACGTGTGACCGTGCGCGAAGGGTGAACTACTCAGAGTTCTCTCCACTTCCCGCTGCCTATGTATCTCCTTAGAGAATCAGGTCAAACGTAGTTCCCAACAGTTAACGGGCTGTTGGACCCCACATGGCATTACTGAAGAGGTGCTCGAACCTCAACTCCTTGCACTCAGCAAGGCATCACTCAAGAGGTACTTGGACCTCGACTTCTCGCACTCGGCAAGGTATCACTCAAGAGGTACTCGGACCTCGACTTCTTGCACTCAGCAAGGCATCACTCAAGAGGTACTTGGACCTCGACTTCTTGCACTCAGCAAGGCAAACTAACATTCTGAAAGTGATCAGTCTGCACATCGATTCCCAAACATGGGGGATGATTGGCCTAAGGCCAAAGACAAAACTAAGTAATAGCTAGGTTGGAGATCAACATGATTCCCACCGCCTGGAAACATGCAAACATGACATTTTTCTTGTGTTTTTTGTTTCTTTTCTCTCCATTTTTGATATTTTTCTTTGAGAGGGGGGAAACAATTATGTGACGAAACCTAATGGTTGAGTGGGTCCATGGCCTAGGCAGGGCCCACCCCAGTCAACATGGGATTTGGGAATCCCAACGAAGAATGCACTCATTAAAGTCGCCTTAAAGTTTCACACCACTGGGGGAAGGGGCTCACACACTAGTTATTACAGACACAAAGTGAGAAAACATCTCTTGAAGGTGGGGATACATGTAATGACTAAGTATGGATGTGACTAACTAAGCCTGTGATCATGTCAAATTAAACACATGGGGAAGTCAGCCAAGCATATGATCGAAGCAAGCAATTAAACCAAAACCAAGTATTTTAAACCAAGCTAAGTATTTTAAAACCAAACCAAGTACATTGGTTGAACCTAGTTTATGGGCTTAATTAAGTCCAAGCCTATGGTTATACCAAACCCACATGACTGAATCAACCCATCACTATTAAGCCAAATCCACTTTGGGTTGAACCAGCACATCATGTTAAATCAGCTCACAACATATCCTTGAATCAACCCACAACAAATAAATCAATCCCACAATGGGATTGAACCAACATCAATACAAAGGAACTCAACTCACTATGGGACTGAACCAAGCCAAATATAGTTATTAAACTAAATCAGCATGGTTAAGCAAATATGGACAAGTTTAAGCATTTTGGATCCATGGTGTAAATAAATTAGATTTCATAAACTACTCCTATCATGGGGTTGGATTAACCCAAAACAATTAAATGAGTCCTACAATGGGCTGAATCAGTCCAATATGGTTATACCAAACCCGCCATAGGGTTGAATCAACCCATCACCATTAAGCCAAACCCACTACGGGTTGAACCAACACATTATGTTAATAAACTATCACCAACAAAATAGATTGAATCAAATTGAACAATGAAGTTGATCCGACCATGGGACTAAACCAAGCATTACCCATACATAAATAGTGATGGAAGGCACATGGGCAACAATCAAGAAGTGGTTTTCATGCCATATAGGCTATGGATATAGAAAAAGGAAAAAAATGGAAAAAAGATAAGCATAGAGATGGAATCACACAATGATGAATCAGCATAGTAACTCAAATAAAATAAAATAATAGATGCAGAAACTGACGAACAACATAATATGGATCGATTCAACAAAAATAAAGAAGGGTAGCAAATCACAGAAAAGCAACAAATTAAAACTCTACTGTGAACAAAATTCCCACTCAACCATTTAAAATTGAATCTCAGTAGAAAACCCAATAAAATCTGAACCTATCACTGAGAAACATATAGAATAGTAAACTAACCCCCTGTATGACACTGACTGTGGACAGAAAATAATAATAAAAACCAAAAAATTCAATCCCGGACCTAACCAAAACTGGGAGAGAAATGGCAAGTAGAAACAAAAAATAAAACACAATACTTAGCCTAACTAAAACTACTTGAGAAGCAAATAAGAACAGAAAAGAATTAAAATACATACTTAACCTAACCAAAACTACTGGGAAGAAAATCCAATCCCCAACAGAAACCTGCTAAGAAAAACTAGAAGAAAAAGAAAATTAAAAACCAATCCCAATCCCTACCGACACCAACCCTGCTAGCCGAATCTGGCTTGGAAATGAAAAGATCATTCTCGACAGAAGAACAAATAGAACAACCCATAAAAAACGATTTCTATAAAGAAGTAAGGGAATTCCATTTACCTCAACAGAATCAAACAACAAGAAGGGGATACATTATTTCAAGAGAAACAAAATTAACCAAGAACATAGGCAATAGAACAGTGACCAGCTAATCAACATTATCAAGAGAGAGAAAAAAAATGAGATAACAAAAGCAAACTCAAAAAAATTTTGTCGAAGGATCATCAGTAAGAAACAGATCTTCAAAAAAAAAAAAAAAGGAGAATGTAAACATACCTCCTGTCTTCTTCTCCTTCTTCTCTCGCTCAGGCAGCCGTTCCTTTTTCTGCTTCTTCCCCCTTTTTCATCTTCTTCTGGTTTCACGCACAAATGGCTGTAACTCTCTCTCTCCAGCCCTCCTCCTCAAACCCCCATTTCTGCAATGACCGAATCCCCTCTCTTTTTTCTGGCCGCCATTCATTCTTCCCCTTTCTTTTCCTTCTCTTCTCGGCTTCTTCTCTCCCCTTTACTGCCGCCTCCTTTTTCCCTTTTCTTCTTCTCAACTCAACCTATTTCAGGCGATTTCATCTCCATCTCCTTGCCGCAGCTGCTCTCCATCTTCTTCAAATAGTCACCGCTCTCTTCTACCTTCTGCCACCATAGTCACGGCCAGATCTCCCTCTCTCTTCCTTCTCCTCCTCTTTCTCCCCTTTGCTGCCGCCTTCCTCCTTCCTTTTTCTCCCTCACGACAGTCTCTCTCTTTTTTATTGTCTAGGTTTTTTTTTTTTTCTAACCCCTAATCCAAGGGCCGAGATTCTTCTCTTTGATTTCCTTTCAATCCAACACATGTGATAAAATGAGAATAGAAAGAAGAAAAAAACTAAACTCCTACACAATTGATATCCTAAGCCCAAACCCAAGCCCATTAGCCTATATCTTATTAACACCTAATTTAAACCCAGCCCCAACCATTATTAGATGTCCTAAACACCAACCTAAACTAAACCCAGCCTAAACCCATTCTTTAATGAAGCCCATTAATCAAGTAAGCCCATGAAAATACAAAACCTCAACATAATCCTAATAGACTCCAAATTCCTAGTTAGACTATCCTAAACCCAAACTCACTCAATTTTTTTTGTAATTTTATAAATTTTTTTCTTCTTTTTAATGATTTCTATTTTTTTTAATATTTTTCTAATAACCTAAAAATACAAGAAATTCTAATATGACAAAAAATGACAAAAATGCCCTTGATAAGACATGGGCCAAAATCAGGGTCTTACACATTGTCAAGGATATGTTTTTCACAGGCTTGAAGGAGGTTTGATTGGATGGTAACCGATTATGGACGTTAATAGACCGAATAAGATAATCGATTATGGACGTTAATTGACCGATTAAACTGATTAACATAAGATCGATTAGGAATCAAAACCGATCAGACCGAATATAAACGTCAATGTCTCGCAAATCAAGATCAAATAGTTAAACATGTCGATCACTGTGCACAAGCTAGGCTTATTTATTTATTCAGAGGAAACTAAATCTCTCTCTAGATAGGGGTGCAAATTTTACCCTGACAATCCAAACCCGTCCAAACTTACCTTGAACCCGGTCATGGCCTAACCCGGCCCGAATCCTGAATAGGGCCGAATCAGGATACAGGGTATTAAAACCCTGACATGATAGGGTGGGATTAGGATTGAGGCCTCGGATTGAGCCCGGCCCGACCAAGGTTCAAGGTAAGTTTGGACGGGTTTGGACAGTTTGAACCCTGACATAATCCGGCCCCACCGGCCTCGGATTGAGCCCGGTGGGGTTAAGATTAAGCATTATTTTTTTTTAAATGGCTAAAAATGCCCCTAATGCACGAAGTGTCAGAACAAGGGCCGGGACTCTTGCAGTGGCAAAACTAGTGTGCTAACACCACTATATCCAAAAACGCGTGAGAGCACTTTTGATACTCTCAAGTGTCCCTATAATTCGACTAAAACAATAAAGTAAAATCATTTCATATTTTACACATTTTATTAGCATTTTTTTGGGGGGGTGTTTGAGTGATAGCCATTGTTCCAACCTCCGCATTTTATCATTTTTCTAGTAGGAATTCATTATTTGTTTGTTACCTAAAGTTTTGACTTAAACATCAGAGCGACTTCTGGGCTATAAATCCAACATCATCTGTTTTGTTCCAATCATTTGTGTATTGATCCCATATCAATAGATCTCGATGTGAATTTTAACGGCAACAAAAACCTTGTTATCAAGTTGCTAATTTGCTTAATTTCGGGTTTTAAAACCTTGATCCAAATCAGGAGTTAGATAGGGTCAATCAATAGGAACCATCAGTGTTACACTATCGTTGTTGCAATTTGCAATGTGGAGAGAATGGATGTAGTCCAGCACATTGTGGACCGTATCAGGTAACTCTTCCATTATGAATGGATTATGGGCGACTCATGGACTCATCCACGATGGCTATGCAACACGTGAGATAAAAATGTTGCCAAACATTGGGGGATTTTTGGTAAATATAGTCTGGCATGCAGAAGCTAGGTAGGACATGGGTATTGAGAATTCCTAAGCAACATCAAATCGGATTTGAATCTCTGAATTTATTTTGATGTTTAACTACTGAGATCCTCTTTATTACTCATTTATTACTAGTGAAATCTTTTGAATTATCTACCTTGCTTTTTTAAAGAGTTTAATCCGAGTGTCAAAATTTGTAGGTAGGTGAATAAATGCTATTTTTATTATGGACTGAGAGAAATTAAGTCTAACTTTCCCATGTGTATAGGTGCCAATTTTCATATTCCATATATGGTAGGTAACATCATATTGGATCGAATTTCCATTGTGTCCAATTCCTGATATGCTCCGGTGATAAAAATAGGGGAAAGGTATCCATGTGCAGAGAGGATTCAAAATTATCTTTCACTCGTCATTTTTTTTTTTTTTTTTAAAGTTTATCTTGAATGTTATCCACTACTAAGATCTCATCATTACTCCTTATGAAACGAATCTTTGAACTACCATAGACGACGATGATGTGGTATGGGTAATATACCTTAGCCATGTCGGATAGGATCAAACTCATCTCCATTTGCTATTTTCGTATTCCAATATAATTTCAATATAGAAATTTATCTTAAACGAATATTCATTACTGAAATCTCATTATTACTATAAAAATCTATTCTCTTAAAACTTATAATAAGTGAGAAACTAGTCTCCAATGTCATTGTTATTTCTCTCTCTTCTCTCTAATTTTTTTAATGTATATAATTAGTTATTTCTCTTTTTCTTTCCTTGTGGGTTTTAGCTTTATTGCTTGTCCCTGTCTCTTAAATCCTACCTGTCAATGTGATGGAGACATCAATTTACCCTTTTATCAGCTGAAGACCCTCATGTAGGCTTTGGGAGTTTTTTTTGGCAATGATGCTAAAGAGGTTTAGCCTTTATTTCCTGTCAATGTCTTCATGGTTTGGTTTGATTTGGTTTTTGTTTGGGTTTGTTTAGTTATGATTCTATACATGGTTGTGCAATTATGGTTCCCAATAAATAATTCAGCTTCGGTCGAGTTTGGTTTCAAATTTTTATTGGGTTCGTTTAATGGGTTCTTATTGATCCACTGGTGATTCGGTCCCAGTTCTGTTTCTGTTACTATATGTATATGTAACAACAAGTTGATTAAATGGATTTTATCGAGCCATTATTAGACTGGTTTAGTTTTGGTGTTGATTTTTTATGTGTATATTTAATAAAATGTTGACTTCATAAACTCTTGTCGATCTATTATTGGATTGATTTGATTTCGATTTAGGTCTATTAATCCAATTGGATTCAAACTTATCAATCAGTCTAGTTCTGTTTCTGTTTTTACCAGACTCTAAAGCACACAACCCATTAAGATTGATTTTGATTTGATCTGAATCAAATCGAATTGGTTCAGTTACGATTTTGGATTAGAGCCTAATTTTGACACCCCTAGGACATCCATCTTATACACAGCATGCTTTGCAAGTCATCTCTTGCCACATCTCCATGGTGGACCCTTTATTATTCACTAGATCTATCCATCACATCTAGATTAGAATCGGATATTACTAGAGGGTTAAAGTTGCAACTGATCATTCCTACTCTTTAACATGGGATTTTCTTTGGTTCTGTTTGATTGCAAGTAAAAATGTTGGTGAAAAGAAGTTAAATCATTTCTAAATAGAATAAAAAAAAAGAAAAAAAGAAAAAAAAAGGCTTTGTAATCTTGATTGTATGTAACTCACCCAAAATTCTTATCATATTCGTAAATGCATTTTTTCAATATGAAATTTAAGTAAAATGATTGTTAAGTAATTAAAATGAAATTTACTAACTAAATTTGATATATTTTGGAGTTAGTTACATCATCATTTGTAGTAATGTATATCGAATTTTGACTTTATTATTGATTTGATCTTATCATTTCCTTTCTCTTTACTTTCTTTACGACCAAACGGATCATTCGTTATTCTGTAGTGATATAAAGAAGTGACCTCCTTAAAGAAAGAAAAAAAATGGTCTCATGTTATTCAGTCCAATCAATTGTGATTCAATGGCTGAAGTTCATCAGACGTCACATAATGATGTATTAGTATGCGCATCAAGTGAACTCCCACTATTGGATCAAGGCTAGACACAGGATTTGAATCCTTAAAAGAAAGGGTTTCAAATGATTTTGTAGCCAACAGGGACTGATTAAGTGGATGGCATGAATTTGATTCCCTTTTAACTTAAAAGGGAAAAGCTGTGTGCACTCTCTCTCTTTCTCTCCTTGATATGGATCCACTTCCTCTCTTTTAAGAGTTTCGAGAGGAGAGGTGGCGCCCCTATTGGATGGGCGACACCTGGGGTTCGGGTGAATCCAAACCTTTCATCTGAGCTAACACCCCCTGTCGGTTCAGATAGAGGGCTCGGATTCACCTGAGTTCTCAGGTGTTGTCCATCCAATAGGGGCGCCACCTCTCCTCCAGAAACTCTTGGAGGAGAGGATTTGAATCCCCTTGATATTCGGATTTGTCTCTCTCTCTCTCTCTCTCTCTCCCTCTCTCTCTCTTCTAGTGATTGATTACGGTCCGTCCTTCTATTCTTATTTTCCTTGCTAACATTAAGATTCTAAAATACTCCACTAGTATTTAGATCTGTCTCTCTTAACTTAGGATCTCTTTGGTATGTATTATAGAAATAATTATATAATACATTATGACACATGAAGTTGTTTGGTATGATTTATAGCCCCTATTTATATTTAAAATAATTTGATTTAATCTAAAATCTATAAATAGGTTGATGTTTATCATAATTGTGATAATCTATTATTATTTTTTTAGGTCTAATGATATTAAGCGATTATTATTTATGATTCCTAACATATTTTCATAAATAATTTCTTATAAATAACTCATAAATATAAATATAAACTTATGTCAACTAAGGTTCTCTTTGGTTTGTATTATATAATGTATTATATAATATATTATAAAATTTATAATTGTTTGGTATAATTTATAATGTTTATTTATAATTAAAATAAATCAATATAATTCATTATCTACAAATAGGTGAGTAACTGTTTATTATTATTAGAATAGTCTATTAGGTGATTGTTTATATTTTTCATTATATAATACATTATGTTTAGTGGTACCAAACGGTTATTATTTATTACTCATAATCTATTATCATAATTGATTTATTACAAATAACTCATAATACATTATATAATACAAACCAAAGAGAGCCTAAGAGCCAAAATATAAACTCGTTTAATTAATCATGGAATTATGTGAAAATCAGACAGCTTTTTCATAGGATAGGAAAAATTGGTCACCCCAATAATGATATAATAGCTGGCAACATTTTGCAATGAACTGAACAAGGTTTATCATCAGAGTTCATTTGGAACCGATGAAAATTCAGAACCCTGGACAATCAATCGGGAAGAAGAGTAAAGATATAAAAAAATTTAGATTTTTTTATTCAAAAAGCTTGTAAATTTATTTTACTAGTGTTTTAATTTTCATTGAATCCCAAGGGGGTAGCTGAGTGGGCAAAGAACCTACACCTCAGGAAGACGGCGAAGTTAAATGTTCTTTCTTTTTTGCTATGGGTGCAAGTGGAATAGTTCTCATTCAACCCTGAAATGACCCGATCCATACTGTTTTAGGGTCAGTATAGGCTTGCGGGATTAATTAGGCCAAAAGTTTGGATACCCGATGTTAACAACAAAATTTTTTTATTGATTGACAAAAAAAGATAATGCTAAAAAAATCTGAGTGCATTCAAGATCAATTCAAAAGAGTAGTTTGGAAATCCATCATAATCGAATCGATTGATTCCTTTGATGTCAACCAGATTCATTTAACCATGGAACTAAGAGAGAAGGGAAAGGGCAAATACTGCTGGAAAAAGATTTTCTCCAATATAAATCCGATAGTTGAAGATCAATTGATGCTTATGCCAATGTATTAATATACACATCGAATAACCTCCGGTCGACAAAACAGTACCGGAAAAGATCCAAATTCTGGAGTTAGTGGCTTTTTATTTTTATATTTTTTGGTAGTGGGGAGGCAAGAGGATTGACATGTTACACTCAGAACACTGTAGAAAAAGAATTAGCCACGTCAACTCACTAATTTTCAAAAATTATTTAATGTAGTAAAGATTTTGAAAACGCAAGGATTATGGCAGTGGATCCGTTGGTCCCACTCAGCACCTGTGAGGTTTTTTCGACAGGATGAAGATGTCTAAGGACAGAGTTCAATTCATCTTCAATTATTGGAGGTTCCAATCATCAATCCAGTGATTGAAGTTAACTGGGTGCATCTATCGATACATCGATAGATATGTCTGATTAACTGCAACCGCTGAATGGACGATTAAAGTTTCCAATAATTAAAAACGATTTCAACCCCAAAGAGAGATGACATTAGGATGAGGCCATGCATGGCACATTAGCATGTCAGTTTCATGCTAGAAATTCTTATCTAGTTACCAAAGTTCTAAAGCTTTGCAGTTCCAACTTTTGAGTCAGATCCAATGATTGATGTCTCTGATTCAGGAACATCTGAATCAAAGGTGAGATTTGATGCCCATTGCTGAATACATCTTTTCCAGTTCCACTTCCTGGCAGTAGATTCTCTATGGAAAAAATAAATAAATAAAAAAAAAGATTATCTGTTTTGATTCATGAAGCTTAGGTTTTTTTTGATTTGTATTATATAATGTATTATGAGTTATTTGTAATAAATCAATTATGATAATAGATTTTGAGTAATAAATAATGACTATTTGGTACCACTAAATATAATATATTATATAATGAGAAATAGATTATAACGATAAACAACTAATAACCTATTTATAGATTATGCATTATATCTATTTATTTTAATTATAAACAGACATTATAAATCATGTCAAACAATCACAAATTTTATAATGTATTACATAATACATTATATAATACAAACCAAAGAGAGCCTTACTCTAAAATTTTTATCTCAAAAATTCGATCTAATAAGCAAAGAGAAAGACTCCAAAATATAAAAAGAAAGCTATAGAGACTCCAAAATGTAAAAAGAAAGCTATAGATTATTTAGTAATCGATGTGAACTGTAGACTAATTAGTAACTGATGCAAGGGAATGTTTAGTTACAGTTGCGAATTGTAAACTAATTAATATTGCATATAAATGGAGCGGATCTAAATCCTCTTGTGTCATTGGCATTCTTATGATTATGATCACATAGTTAGAGTTTATTCAACGTGTCCTAAAAATTGACCAATATGAGAGGATTTTTTTCCATATGAAACCATGGATCCTGGGACTATCTTTTTACAAAGAATCTACTTTTCTCTCTCTAAAATTGACAGCCGGGAGTCAGTCATCTATAATATCATTGCTTCATGTTATTCACCTTCTGCATGAATGAAAAAAAGTGGTATGTTTTGATTCCAACCCTAGAGAGTTCCTGATCATGTGGTGGTGGCATGGGTTCAAAGATAACCTTTCATTCTAATGACTTCAATGAAAGTAGTAAGAAAACCCACCACGAACCCTCTTATCTCACCCCACAATGCAACATTAAAAAGAAGACAAACTGATAAAAGCTAAAGCAGAGGTGCCATATGCTTTTCAAATAAAGTGGAGTTGGCCATCTCTCAATGTCACTCCCACAAGTGTCCACCAGCTTACAGACGCCCATCTCTCTCTCTCTCCTTTATATGTAGAAATACAATCATAAACACGATTGTAAAAAGATAAAAAAATAATAATCATACATTGCAAAGATTTATAAGATTTAATTAATCAAGATTTTTTTATTTACTTTCATAATGATATAAAATTTGTTTCATTATCAATGGAGAATAGAATTACAATAATCATCTTTATGCTATTGTACTTATTGAAATATTCATATAATTCTAAATTTTTTTTTTTACCAATTTTCAATGGTTCTCCAAAATCAACTTACAAACTCATGTTATAACCCCAACAATATAGAGTTTGGATCAATTACATATGCATGTACACGTACTCCTCATAAAATCTTATCACCATTGATGTGATATGAGACCCATCTCTATAGTTTGGGACCTATTAGATATTGATAGTGATAGAATCCCAAAAAAAATATACTCATACAAGTACATACAACTGAATTATTCTCACAATATATCCCTCATCAATCACGTCAACAAATCCCACTTGACATTGTTTGGTTGGCGTCCTTGGGCCTTTCCACTCAAAATCTCTCTTTTCCTACTCTAAATAATTATATCACCAAACTGCGCATGCATACGACAGCTTGCCCACTTGAATGCTGGATAGGATCCCACCACAGAAGCTACCCTGGCCCTCTTCCCCCCCATAATCCCCTCCACCCACGTCCACGTGAAATCAATTTTTCCCATGGAACATCTCCTTCCACCCCGTTCGGTCCCATCTCTCTCTCTCTCTCTCTCTCTCTCTCTCTCTCCTGCTCATATTTCCAATGAATTATGATTTCTCTCATGTCATATTGTCCATAGTTGCCCAAGGTAAAGCTCTCTCAAGCTCCAACATCTCACATGCCACTGTTCTCTCTCCTCCAAGCTCTCTCAGTTCTCTTCCTTCAGTCCTAATCAAAATAAGGTTCTTTCTATTGCTACTTTAGTACTAACTTATCGTTACCACCATCAGCCATCCATCGTCATTCTTCCATCAAATCAATGTCTTCAGTGCGCCCTTCTCTTTCTATATAAAGGACACCAGAAGCTAATCCTCCCCCTGAGCAGAGAAACCTCATTGTCTTAGTTCAATTGATGGAGAAGTGCAGATCGTACCCAGAGTATTCATCTTCTTACAATGGAGCTGGGTTTGGATTAGAGGACAGGGCCAAGTCATACAACTTCAATGGTCCTTCAAACAAGTCAAGCGATCCGGAGCTGAAGAGGAAGAAAAGAGTGGCTTCTTACAACGTCTTCACTGCGGAAGGTAAGCTCAAATCCTCTGTACGCAACAGCTTCAAATGGATCAAAACCAAGTTCACTGACATCCGTTATGGTGTGTGATACTCCACTGTAATCGTTGTATACAAAGCTAGCTTCTTCTACTGCAGCAAACACAGCACCTCCATGTGTCTTGATCTTCTGTTTGATGATCGTCATGGTTTTCCTCCCTGATTATTTTGTATCAAAAGTCTAAAACACTCCTGTAATGCAAACTGGGATGGTGGGATTTGGAGATAAAAATGGTGAAGAGTTTTTTATGTTCCATCTTCCATCTCTTTGTGTTTATGAGTAAAGAACGCCCTTGATGTGAGCCCTTGAATTCTTTGATTAAGCCCAAATGCTCAGAAATCAGAAGTGAGTTAAGAACCTAATTGATCTGAGCCCTTGGAAATTGGATTATGCCCAAGCAGCTTAGAAATCAGAAGTGAGCACAGTTCATGCCATTGCTGTGAAGTTTAAACTCGTTCTTGTTTGAATTGCAGTAGGATCAATCCCTTGACTCGGTTCACTAACTCGTTGTATTTACAAGTTGAGAACCCACATGGTCTGAGCCACTGGATACTTGGGTTTAGGCCCAACAGCTCAGAAGTTAGAAGTGAGTACAGTTCATGCCACTACAGTTAAGAATCTTCCTCTCCTAGACATTAATTAGGCAATGGAATTTCTTTTTCTTTCTTTCAGTTGCTACAAACCAGGCAAGATCCCAGTTCAATGGTTAGAATCTCTCAATCTTACTTTGTCGACAGAATCTCTTGATTCTTTTTAGCTTATTACCCAAAAAACAGACAATATGCGATATCATCATGATTTTAAACATCAAACATGGTTTTCTTTAGCTAAGCATCCTTAAACTGAGAAATCATGAATCAACCGGCAGTTTAATGAGAGCATGGACAATGAACAGGTTATGTTAACATACAAGGGAGAGTGAATAATTATATTTAAATCATAAATTTGATATGTGATCAATCCAAACCATCTCCTAAATATTTGACAAATGGAATTGCAAACATCATCCATCAACATGTAGCAAAACTTGGGATGTCATCTAACCAAACTAGGTGAATGACCATTCAACCAACCTTTTACCATTTCATAGTACCTAGGACAATTGAACCATTGAATGCAGAGAGGACACATGTATAATTCAGGTGCTAAATTTGAGTCCCTAATTCAGCCGTACAGCTTCATTACACATTTTCTATATTTTATTTTATAATTTGTACTTTAGAATCGTTTTCTTTATTTTGAAGTAACAAAGGTTAATTGAATTCAAAATCTGCACATAAGTACATGAGGGTGGAGCATACCTGTCAATAAATTTGAGTCTGCCAACCAGAAAAAACTGCTAGTACAGAACCATGGTAGTCCTAACAGACCTGCACATGTTCACCCTGCTCATTTGGTTAACTAAGTTTCCTCTAATTATCCTCATGTAATGGATGACCATGCTTGAAAAGTATCTTTCGAAAAACGGACCATTCCTAATAATCTCCAATTTACTTTGCCAACTGTAGAACTCACTTATTCTGCCAAGGAACTGCACAACTAGGTTAAAAGTTCTTGTTATTGAAAATATTCACCTCCTTTTTCCTTTGATTTTGGAACGATTTGCACAAAAGAATGCAGTACAAGATTTATCCCAGTCGTGTGCCAAAATACATGAGAAAGTTCACTTGTTCTCGTTCTTTACAATATCAGGATATTTTCAAGTTGAAGGAACCTTCCCATCTCTTGAAAAGAATGAGCAGTTTTGGAATGCATCAAGACTACTGCCAATGAAACCACTTAGGCTAACAGTATCCCCACTGATGAGCTGCTGAGAAGATGATAAACCCAGGTCAAAGGGCCCCAAAGAATCAGTCTGCAGTCAAGTGATTATGAATATGTAATCAGATTTACTGTCAAACGTCAACTTTAACTTCAGCAGAGAACTAATTTTGTTAAGAAGTTGAATATTAAGTACCCATTTGATGTCTGCCAGCCCAAGGCTGATTTCAACATTGTTTACTCTTTGTGTCTGAGGTAGCAAGTCATCCTTTGGTGCTTGTAGAGCAAGTTCCCGGCTAGGTTCAGCTTGGTATCCCACCTGCAAAAACACCTTTCAGAGCAAGCTCAGCCACTTTTTCAGTAAAAATTGAAGTGCCAAAAAGGTAGACAAATAGACCCTGAAGACCAATCAACAGTAGCTCGGTAAGTAGCACTACAGCGGCGGACAGCACAAACCAAATACTATTGTGGGCTCAAGTGATCCAACCATCGTAGCAATCCCTGTGACACTTAAAGCAGTCAAAATTCAGAATGGAGGAGTCCAGGATTGTAAGGATATTAGATGGTTAGGATCATTCAATAGGGTTGATATCTGGCCTAGAAGACCAGAGTGGAGATTTTGTTCTCATCCCCACACGTAAACTCCATGGACCAGTATTTTAGAGAAGTAACTTAGGTTCAGCTTATTTGAACTGAAACCTACCTTTTAATTTGAGGAGCAGGAAATATTCTACAGATTAAAGAATAGCCATATCATGAACCTACCCACCCAACACATAAATATCGCTTCTCCTGTATCTGCTTTTACATTTAATTGTTTTGAACCCTCCTAATAGAAAGATTGTTGGTTGTTTAGTTGTTAACCTTGGGTCAACCCAACCAACTCAAAGCCACCCCTAAATAGAACAATATGACAAACTGCAGTAATAAAGTTAAGCATTTCCAAGACTGAAAGTGCCCCAAACCATCTAACGGTTCAAATATCATGGGTCATCAAACAGCATTGGAACAAGTAAATCCTCCAGTTCTCAGCTACTCAATTTGGCCCATAGAAATGGTCCCTATTAGCAACAGTAATAATCATAAATGAAATGACCAGTGGCAAACCTCAATCAAATTGGAGATTTTGAATGACTTGAAGTTACCATCCTGATTGCAAGATCCAGCAGGAGCACTTCCTGAATACAACTTTTGAAATGAAAATGCATGGCATGTTTCTTCTGCATCCAAGAGGGATGAATGAGATCCATTAGAGGACAGCCTCAGGCCTTGAGCACGTCCACGTATAAGATTTGAAATAGCAACATCAAATGAATCAGAGCTGAATGCAACTTGCTGCATGCACAAATCATTCCCAATAGGCACCGGATCACAACAATCGGCGTTACTCTGCAGGGATGCTTCTGACAGCAGACCTCCAATGCTAATGTTTGTGAGACTATCAGCCCATGCTAGTGATGATAATGTGACTCCCTTGTTTGTTCTCATATCATCCTGGGTATACATTGTATGAATAATTATAACCAAGCTGCAAAATAAGTTGAGAAGCAGCTGCTAAAAAAATCATAGAATCAATTGCTCTATACAGTGCATGGACTCAACCCCCAATCATTTAGCATATCATTGGCACAAGTGCATTTGTTTTATTACCTTACATACTTGTGTTTCTCCTTCCATGGTGTTCACATTCTTACTAAAGCCTTTTTGAATGCTGTCAGATCGTAAACAATCCTCAAAGCTGCTGGAGATAAGATGTAACCGAAGGTTTTCAGGCTCTAAATTAGAGAACCAGCCATACCTTGAACAGAGACCAAGTCAGCTAGTTGATCAAAATAGTTTTTGTGATCATAAATCACAATAAAATAAACTTCAGACCTCAAGCGGAAAATGGAAGGCTTGCCAATTACTGTATATACATCTGCTGCACTACTATCAACGTCCTTCAAAGTCCATCTTTTGGACACAGCTAGATTTTCCAGCCTAATGCTGTCTGGGAAAAGCATGAGGTCCCCCACTGCTATGCTTGAACTTCCCCATTTCTTATTGAGATGCTTCATCACTGAGTGTATCTTTTTTTGAGCTTTTAAAGTAAGCTCCAAGTGTGGATTATAGCCATCCTATAAAATGTGTAATAAAATGACATAAGTATTGCCTACAACACTACTTCTAAAAGTAATTGTTTATAAGTATAAAATTGTTTAGACATTCTATTCATAGTTATGCTCTTGTCTTTACCTTTTCCAGTCCTAAGCGAGTGAGTTCATCTATTGGGAAAAGCTGGACCTTGAACTTCACAGAAGGTTTTAGTGTCTGTCCTTGCTCAGGCACATTATTTGTTGCTTCTGAAATACTTACTTTGTCCGGAGACGGCTGACCTAATGCTTGAGTTGTTTTAGAAGACACAAGGTCTTCATCTTTTCCTGCCAAACTACACTCATTTTTCCCTAAAAAGAGAATCAATACAAAGTTAGGCAATATAAAATAATTTAGAATCTCTTTACATAAATAAGCCACCTGATGCCAAATATATCTAAGCCTCATAAAGGCAAGTCAGAACATGGCAAATGTGTGTTCAAGTTAAGCTAAAGCATGGTCCTCAAATGAGATGTTGAACACAGTGAATCCATTAGCATGACTAACATATCAGTTTTTTTAAGAGAGAGAGAGAGAGAGAGAGAGAGAGAGAGAGAAAGAGAGAGGTTCCAACAAAAGCTTAGCAAAGTTAAAGAACTGGAAAACAATACCACTCAGATGGCACATCTCATGTGCAGATTTGCACTGCTGCTGACCAGTTCTCTTTGCAGATGTTTTGCCTCTAGAGGAACTATTGCCTATAGTAGTAGTTCTCTTTAGTGAAGCCTTATCCTTATTTCTCCTTTGCTTCCCAGCAGTTTTCATGGCAAGATTCAACTTTGTTGCCAATAAAATCTCTAATCACACTCTTCTTTCAAGAAGCCAGTTTTCCTGTAGCATTGGTAAGGTATCAGGAATCAGCTAGCTTTATGTTTGAATAACTTTATCAGAACAAATATTATTAGTTTGCGATTGAGTCAAATTATTAATGCATTCTGTGTGACTGAACAATGTATGATTCATTTTTTAGATGGCAAGTAAAAAACAAAAAACCAAGATCTTGCATTCTGTATGACTGAACAATCTATGATTCATTCTTTAGGTGGCAAAGTAAAAAACAAAAAACCAAGGTTTGCAAACACAGCATTAAATTTCCTTGTAAATGGGGATTTCAAATGGTTATTCAGAACACTATCACATGGATACAGACAAGACAAAACCTAAAAGGCTAACACAAGCCAAGTGCCTGACTCAGTAAACTGAAAAAACATGGACCCAGCCCCCAGGGACTCATGCAGTATGTCTAAAAAGAGTTTCTTTTCATTCAAAGGCTCAGGCCATTTATAACAACCTTCAGCCAAACATCACGCCAAAACTAACTTAAAGCTCTTTCAAGTCTTCAAAAGCCTACTGCTGCTTTGAGGTCAAAATGATTGTTTACTCATTTAAGGAGTTCTTCTCTAAGACATGGTTGTGTTGGTTTACTGGGCAATTTTACTATTTACTGTATCTCAAACTGTTTTATTACAGATCCCCATAGTCATATTTCAATGCATTCCATTTATCATCAAGCATTAAGTAGGAAGCCCGCTGAAAATTCCATAAAAAATTTTAGAAAATTTAATATGTTTTACATTAAATTAAAATCAGTCCTTAGGACTTCTTATTTACTTAAGGAAACTGTTTCACATACAAATTTAGGGAGTCAAGTTACCTGATCAACTGAAGGAGAATGGAAAAAATGAATCCATGCCTAAAATTAAATATAATCAAAAGTTGAGAGCGGCCTCTGATTCTGTTTATATGGATGCATAGATGCACATATGCATGGACTCAAAGCTACATGAATTGAAAAACAAAAAAATAGGATGGGGAACAACAGAAACATCCTCAATGTTTGATCGAATAAGATCTTTAAGTTCAGAATTATCCAACTAAGTCAATATTTCGTTTTACTTCAAGCATACTCTTAACCGATAAGAGTGTTTTCTTTAGAGCACCCTCTGAATATTTGAACTCGAGGTTGTATGCAATCTCACTCAAAGAGCGTGAATTTAATGTTTGAGAGTGGAAGCACCAACTGTATGTGAAGGATTGGGTCACTAAGGCCTATATACTTTGAATAATTGAACGTACTCACCAACCACCATACCCATATAGAAAAAATGCATGAATTTAAAACTGGCATGGGATACTCAAATCCACTTGCCTCAAATAAGCCTTATCTAAGATAATCAAAATGGATACTTCATGGAAAATCGAGTAATTATACATTCTCCTCATTGTAATATAAAATTTCAATGTTGATATTGTACTTTTATTAATTATCAATTCTCAAAAAATCGGACAAAATATAAAGGCTTAGAAAGAATAACAAGAACATGCAAACAGAATGCTAAGATTGCCACAAGGAGCACCATGAACCACAAGTGTTCAACAATACATTCTGATTTATTGTAAAGCATGGCATTTCAAATTTGAAATCTGAACCATCCTACCAGAGTGGCAACAGAGACAGACTCATTCTAAGTATGAACCTACACTATCTGATATATAAATTGTACAGTAATTTTCAGAACCTTGGGGCAAGAAGCAGCTAAAATTAAGATAAAATTTCACAAGATGGGGATATTGTGGAAAAAGAACTTCACTCGGAAAGCTAAAGATTTAAAAGATGCTTTTCAATGATCTGCATTTTGGATGGATATTAGAAAATGAAGACCATATGGTCCATAATCCCAGCCATCGTATCAACTTCGGTACCCATATCTTAAACCAAGTTGTCTAGTTATCAGAAGCTTGAGAATTTTTATAATTTATTTTAGTGGAGAACTGTATCCTTTCTACCCTCTATTTCTTTTCCACCAAAAAAAAAAAAGGGGCAAGGTCCGATCCACTGTATGTTCCATGGACAGGTGAGATTCAGGTGAAGGGGTGCAGTTCTGACAATTAATATTGACGACATTCTACATACTGCAGAAGTAGGTTAGTAGTTACGTGATTGCACGGTGAAAGAGAGAACCAAAAGTAGCTCTCGGGTATTGGCTGTGGACTTGATGCCGATCGAACTCCCCTTAACTACTGAAACCTTAGCTATTCTAGAATGGGTACCCTGAGGTAAGCAAACTGAACTAGAATGAACCCAACAGAAACCTACATACGAATCTGACAAATCTAGATCGCAACAAATATGATTGAACAGACAACGGAAATGATGAAATTAATTAATGATTTTCGAGCTCGATAGAAAACACCAGTGGACTCGATCACCCCCAGTATAAGGACCGTCAGGACCAAGGAAACATCCCAAAATAAAAATGGATCTGCATCGATCTAGTTTAAAACTTCTCCCTGTCTAAAAATTGCCAAGTAAAGTAAATTCAATCTCTTAGGTTTCTCAAAATCGAAGGAAAAACGTACATACCTACCTCCTGTATCTTAGCCCGAAGTTCTCCAACAAGGATTTCTGATCTTTTCCAGGCGTAAGCTGTTTTGAAAATTCAAATTTCGAAGACGGGTTGCAAGCTTTGTAGCAGAAAAGAAATCGAAAGTAAGAGGGAAACGCGGACGCGGGAAATATATTTCGAATTCGAGATTTTTTTTTCTTCTGTTTTTTTTCTACGCTGCCAATTTGGGAAGGAATCCCCAAGCAGGCAGAAAAATGACCCTCAGATGGGTAGAAAACTTCTCAGCCGTTCTCTTCGCAACTCCCTACTCCGCCACCCCTACCACCACTTCTCTTCTTGATGCCGATAGAATCCGCACCAAGATCTTTCGAGGTGGGATGAACCACAACTAAAAAGACCACAAATGATATTAGGCTTATAGTTATGGAATCCCTCTGATTGCTTAAGTCAGCACTCTCACAAAGAAAGTGAGGTGGGTCCCTTTCAGAAAGTCTGACCCAGACGAATGATGGGCAGAAAGTGAAACAATGGTAAAAAGTGGATCCACATCGTCTCCTCCCCGGGATTCGGGAGGAAGGGCAGCAGCCTTGATTGATGGCCGATACCTAACTTTCTGGTGAATTCGAGTCATCCATCCAAGTCGACACCCCTGTCAACTCAGCTTGTAGGCTGGGGTGTCGGCTCGGATGGATAGCTCGGATTCACCCGAGAGCTAAATATCGGCCATTTATCCAGGCCGCCATCCCTCCTCCTGAATCTCAGAGGGGAGACGATTTGAATCCGTAAAAAGTAACAAGGTGGTAAACAGTAAAATATGGAGTAAATTAGGGGGTTGTTTGATAAAACTTCAACTCTGGGATTCTTTTTTCGTTCAAATTTCTACTCTAACTTCAAAAGGATTCAAGAGTATAAAAGAGTAGAAACATGTTTGTTAACCTAATTTAGTCATTGACCCCATAGTGGTGGTGGTGGGTGGCGGATGGTGGCATTAGTGGTGAGTGGTGATGGTTGATGACGGTGGTGGTAGTGGGTCGGAGGTGGTGGTGAAAGGTGGCCGTGGGTGGGTGGAGGGTGGTGGCAGTGGTGGTGGTGGTGGGTGATGGTTGGTGGTGGCGGTGGGTGGCGATGGTTGGTGGTGGCGGTGGGTGGTTGTGGGTGGGTAGTGGTGGTTGAGGATGGTGGTGGTGGTGGGTAGTGGTGGCGGTGGGTGGTGGTGGTGTGGTGGTGGTGATGGTGGTGGTGGTGGTAGAGGCGGTGGGTGGTGGTGGTGCGGTGGTGGTGGTGGTGGCGGTGGTGGTTGGTGGCTGGTGGTGGTTGTGGTGATAGTGGTGGTTGGTGATAGTAGTGGTGTGGGGTTTTTTTTTACTCCGAATTCAAAAAACATTTATTTTATATTTCAAAAAATTGGATTCTAGAAACTATTTAGAGCTGGTTCATCCATGGATTCTCCAAAAGTCTGAATTGGGTTACCAAACAAACTTCTACTCCATTTATACTCTAAAAGTTAGAATCCAACTTATGAAGTGTTACCAAACACCCCTTAGGTGTCAATAGATGAAATGATGAGAAAATATGTAAAATAATGAAATGCTTTGGCCTTTGATATTTGAGTCTGACGATTGAGAGGGTGTTAAAAGTGAGTCCCGCACGATTTTGGAGTCCAGTGCCAAAATTCTGGAGGTCGGATTTACTTGTGACTTAAGCTTGTAACGATAGATATGTCCCTGAGGTCTTTTGGTGATGAAAAAACTATTTTGCCCCCAACAACTTGGGCGCTCTAAGAACATCCACGTATCGCACTTCCAATGGACATTGGTTGGTGGTATTTATACCCAACACCTCTCGAGGCCTTCGTCTCTCTTCTGGTGCTCACACGCTTTGAAATCTTGAGCTAGCCAAGAAAACAGAGAAATGTCAAAGCTCTATTCTTCCCTTCATCAAAGAGGACCCCATCTCTTTTTTATCAGGGAAAGAGAGAGGATGGGAAGAAGATCCTTTGTAATCCCGATGCATTTTGAGTGACCAGAATCCTTACTACCACTAGCAGTTGCTACAAAAGATCCCGGCCCTAGTTTGCCCAGAAAAAAACTGGAATTAACACTAAAAATTTTACTCAAGCAGAATTTACAGAGTATCTGAGTTCAGGAATCAAAGAGAGAAATCCAAAAAATTTGTGAGCTCAAAACTAAGGATCTGTAATTTCATTTTGTTTTTTGTCAGTCTTCACCATCAGTAGTCTCAAACAAATTTATTATTTTTCCCTCCTCTGGCCTCGTCTCAAGCTTGAGGAACTTGAAAGGGTGTCTGAATCTCTTCTTTCTTGAACCACCCGCACATGGGGACTAATTACAGGAATTTTAGTTTTGGGTTATGGAGGAATTGGGGGATTGACCTAGGCTAAGATCTAGGATAATGAAGTTTCTAAAAGGACTACGCTGGTGAGTTCTGTAATCTTTGCTTCGATTGGCAAAGGTTTTCCTTTCCATTAACTGGCTTCTTGCACTAACCCAGAAGGGGAAAGGAGCTTTGCTTGATCTATACATTTCTTCGTAGTCCACAAGAGGGAGCATTGGGGCACTGGCATCAGGAAATGGTTTTGAGCACAGCTGTGGTTTCTCCCGTCAGCTGGGAAAGGGAATGTGTAATACCAAATCTGCACAGAAACTGGGTTTCATTTTAAAAATGAAGGCAAAGTTACCAGAGCAAGCTATAAGATCAAGTTCTCATCAATGCCAAAGGACCAGTCTCCAGGAGATAAATAAACAAAGAGCTCATAATGCATGTGAAGAACATAGTAGCCGTCATCCTAGCAGTAGAAAATGGAAGGATGACTTTGAAAATTTGAATGGCAAAAAATAAGGAGCTTATACATACAGTTAAAACGAATAGTGAAAATACATTGTAAGATGATCAAATTCAGTGAAGTTACAATGAATCATCGCAAAAAGTTTTTATAGTCTGAATATGATTACAACAATTACAACAATGAGAAGAGAATGATGGTGATGAAAATCAGGCAGAAGAATCATTCCAGATCTAATATCCCAAAATTGGAGAGGAGGATCTTTACTTGATCAACAAAATTCGAACCGGTAGCATACTCGGTTAGCAGCCCAACAGCAAAACCAAACATTGCCCATCTGCATATCAACCATTCAACAAAGAGCAATAAACAAAATTGTTGATCAGGTCCACCAAAGCAAACAAATGAAGAAAATTGGAAATTGGATTGGTTTTCTTCCCCAACTCAAAGCATCATCTATTATCACGAAAGTAATCAAACAACGGCTCCAGTTCCTTATCCAAGTAATAATGGAGCATAAAGATAAGGTGTTGGTGGCCACAGAAGCATCCTTAAGACCATGACAAGAACAGTCTCTTTGCTATCACTCTGTTGCAACCACTGAACTATTTTTACGAGCTGGAGGCCCTTAGCAGACTATCAGAATTTTTGGTACAACATGACTTCAACCTTTAGAGTTGGTGAATTACTCAGCTGTGGTGACATTAAGCGACACATTATTTCGTTGAATTTGTAATAAAACTATGATGGTATCACTTAACCTTTATATAGGTGAAGCCATAATTTTTTTAATACTATTTAACGTAATAATCATGTGTCGACTCTTTTGTCTTTCCCTTCACTCTGTCTTTCAAGAAGGATGCAAACATTGTAAGATACACATTTTAGATATTTTCATTTTTTGTTTAATTTTATAAATGAATGTGAGTCCTGTATGATCCAGATTGTTAACATAGCAAAAGTACACATACTATGGTCAATCCTTCTGAATGTGCAGCCCTTGAGAAAAAAAGGGGCCACTCAATGCAATAGTTATATTGCAGCCATAGTCAAAAATGCCATCTAAGTAATGTCAATTATGCTTTAAAGCACAGGTGAAATTGACAGAGTACATGTTGAAAAAAATGACATTCCAAATCTATCTTTCTTTTCTCAAAAATATTGCTTTAGCAAGAAAGCAACATGATGATTTCCTCATTACTCAATTGAAAAACTGTTGTAAGCCTAAAATACAGTTTAAACTGGAATGATATGATGCAAGCTTGGAGGTATTGAAAGGACATGGAAAATGCAAGAAATCACTTGTGCTGAAATGGTGTTGTAAAGATGTCAATGTTTGTGAGCTGACAGAAGATGTGGCCATAAATAGAATTGGTGGCAGCACAGGATTCATGTAGATGACCGCAAGTAGTTGGGTGGGGGTTATTGAAGTAGCATAAATCAAATTAAAGTCTTTCTAGCACAATTGACAAAGGGTATTAGTCAGTCATTTCTTCAACTAGACGATCCCAAAACCACCTAAGAAGCAATTTCCAGCAAGCAACATTTTTCTGTAGTTCCATATTCCCATATAGTTTTCATGTTCATCGTCTGTAAACTTTTGAGGCAGTCCAATTTTCCTTTAACTATAAGAGACTGTGTACACGTTTTCTTTGGGTTGTTTTTTTGTACAAAAGGTTCTTGTGAGTTGTGACTAGCTTTGTAACCATTGTTCTATCCAGGTTTCAAGAATCAAGAGAAAGAGGCAGAAGATTAAAAAAATCTTCGCTTTTAACTTTTTATTTGGGATTATGGAGAAAAGGAAGGATAAAATATCATCCCTCAAAAAAAAAATTATTTTCATGTAATTAAACTATTTTGTGGATAATCCAGAAGCTGGTGATATCGCTAGGCTTCAATTTTAAGAGAAAATCCACCATTTAAGAGGATAGGTTTCAAGAGATGTAAATCCACAGTTGGCATCCTTTAGAGGGAGGGTAAAAAACAAAATTTTGATGGAGAAATTTTTTTGAAAGAACTGATTAATAAAAAAAATAGAGGAACTAATAAAGGTGCTGAGATGATATCTTAGATTGGCAGAGTGACAAGTGTAAATCATGCCACAGTTGAAATCCTTCGGAGAGGGATGGGAAAAACTCTTTTTGTTGAAAGATTGAGATGAAAAGTGAATTTCTCATTTTTTATTTCAGAGCCTGCGATTCCAGGTCTTCAGGTTTTTCTGGGAACTTGAAAAGTGAATTTCTCAATTTTTTTTTTATTTCAGTCAAGAGAGAACACAAAGCTTTGGTTAAAGGCTTGATCACGTTGGAAAATGAACTTCTCTAGCCCTTCAGGAATGAATGGAAATTCTTCAACTATAATAAGAATCCACCTGAAGCAACGAAGGGAACCCCTTCCCCACAGAAATGGAAAAAAGAAACCCGTTCAAATCAAAATTCAAGTTTCCAATTCCAAAGCTCAATTATCATTTTCTGTTCCTTTTTCAAGAACAACCCCAATTACAATAGTTCTCGGTTACTTAATCCTAACGAACCACTATCAACATATATCATCAAATATCATCAAAAAGAAAAAGGAGGAGACAAAATTGCTACCTTCCATTGGAAATTTCGTTCTTTGCAATGAATCCAAAAAAGGGTCCCTTGTCCGCCTCTTCAAGCTTCTTCTGCCGAAAGTACTCCTGAAGCTCCTTAGCCATCTTCCTTTGAAACTCCATCGTAATTACCGCCGGATCCGAATCCTGGGAGACCCCAACCACTGAAATCGGCTTCGTAGGGGATGAAGGAGGAGACGGAGAAGGTGATGGAGATGGAGGGACGGGTTTGACAGGAGCAGAGGGTTGTCTCAAAGAAGGGGCAACGGGTCTCCTGATAGGTCCTTCAGCTTTCGAATTCCTTATGGTAACGGAAGGTTTAGTGGCAGAAAATTTGAAGGATGAAGACGAAGAAGATGACGAAGTGCATGTCGTTGTTGTTGAGGAAGAACAGGAAGTACTTGAGATTTTAACGCAGGGGATTGAAGAAGAAGCTACAGACATCTTTTTTGTCTTTTGAATTTCCACTTAGGGAAGAGAAGAGACAGAAAGATTGTGTTATCAGAGATCTCACACAAAAAGCTGTGGATAAGATCCACCCAAGTTTGCCAAGTGTAGTGTTCTTGAATCTTTTAGACTTGAGAAGACCATGATTTTCATGCCGGAGACAGCCCATTCGGTTCGGGTTGATGTGTAAGAACCGGACCTGAATGGCTGGCTCACCGGGTTTCCTGTCAATTTCTTTTTAGTAATTGACAATTGTTATTATTATTATTAATTAAATTTATTCAGACACCTCATTGACATAGTTTACTACACAGAACTGCCTGGGCCTTTCGGACTTACAGTCCCCTACTTTGTTACTAACGGTGCTAACTTAAAATTTAAATAGACAAAAATACCCTCTTAAATTAAAGTAACATTTTCTTTCTTTCATCCCTTCATTTCACGGTTTGTGCTCCTTATCCTCTGTCACTACGGTCATCCTTATACTCCAACTTCACAATGACGAGTTTGCTGAGCTCCTTGCGGTGATCTCTTATTATTATTATAACGGTCTGTTTATTTTTCCAAGCCTTACAAGGTATCTATTCTATCACATGTGATGCATTGTTTCGACTGTTGAATAGAGAGAATATGCTTTAGATTGGCCACACGTTTCAAGTTCTGATTCAATCAAATACCACCTCATATCAGCATATATCTTGTGTATGATAATGCATGTTTACTAGTACTCTAAGGTTTAAACATTACTATGCACTCTTTCGATTCTGAATAATTTAAATTAAAAAAATTGTAAAATTGAATGATTCAGATTTGTCTTGTGATTTATAGAAACTTCACATTATATTGTTATATGGATAACTAGTGCTTTATAGATGGGTTATAATCGATCAAGCCTTGGAATATTTTAGATCAAAAGGTTTTCAATGTAGGATTCCATAGTTTCATAAATTTCATGTCATGATATTTTGTTCCACACTGGTACTTTGAACTCATATTGAGTTTCAACTCATTCAAGCTCCACGCCTTTACTTGGGCTGCTACTGCAGCATGTTACTCTCCATGTATTATGCTTCATATTTATTTCTCCCACAAATAGAAGCACGTTATAGATAATAAAATAGGGAAGAATTCACTTTTCCTTCACTCACAATGAAGAGATAGGATTACTATAGCAATGTCAAAGACATTAATATAAAGGAGGATCAATAATGAGACTATAGTGATGAATTCACATTTAAAATAATAGTCTCAAACGAGAAGAGAGCAATAAAATCTCCACGACAGCTCTCTCTCTCTCTCTCTCTCTCTCTCTCTCTCTCTCTCTCTCCTGATAGAGCACTTATGAAAGGGTATGTGTGCTTAGCTTTTGATTTTGGGGGAAGAGGAAACAAAAAAGATTGGAACATATGACTCCACCTGGTTGCAAGTAAAAGGAGGGCAAGGAAAATAAAGTAAAATAGATTAAAAAATATGGGAGATGGTTCCCACAATGATACTATAGGGGAATCTTCTACACTGTACAAATAAGTATCCAAGAATCAGTATCTTCAATAGGACCCACAAGATCAGGAGAGGAGAAAGTGTGAGAATTATGTGAAAGATCATAAGAAGAATTCCCACAGGCATTGTGGGGATCCTTTACCCAAAAAACATAAAAAAAAAAAAAATTTTGTAATCATGATTGTACAAATCTAATTAAGAAAAAAACTCTTCAAAATATTTTGTAATTATACTTTGTAGACGCTCTTTATTTTCCTTTTCAAATCAAAGGGTTTTTTTTTTTTTTTAAATAAATTTCAAATCAAAGGAATTTGATTGAAAAATAAAGTAAAATTTAATAACTAGATTTGCAATGTTTTAGAATTAGTTATATAATAATTTTGAGATTTGCTATGTTTTGGAGTTAGTCATTTCGGTAATGATTTCAAGACTTTCCATTTTAGTGTCATTTGATTTCACTTCCTCTTTCCCCTTTATTTTACTTACAATCATTCGGAGCATGTGATTATTTAGGATTCTTTTTTTCCTTGAAATGCTTTTAGTGACTGGAGTTCATTGAAATGCCTTATTGTGTTCCTGCTTCTCATTTTTTGTTCGGGGAAGAAAATGCATTAAGTTTACTTTTGGTTGCTAAATTAGGATTAAAAACTATCTTTTATCTCATTTGGGGGAGAACACCAACGTCTAATACATATAACAGTTAATAACATCCGTAATCCCATATTACTAGGGGATGATGACTGCAATTTGTAAACCACATACAAGATTTGATGAGAAACTTCGTATCTGTATATATGATACATACTTTTCCCAAGAAAATAACAAATGAGGGTAATCCCATCACAACCCAAGATCTAAAAAAAGAATACACACATTCTAATTGTGATGAAACAATGACAATGGCATCACATTACATATGTAGCAGGAAAGAAAGCAAAAGCCCGAATGACAAAATTGAAATCTCAAAGATGGAAAAAGAGGCAACTGACCAATCTGAAACAACAGCAACAGAATGATTGCACAATTCCAGATGCACTTCTCTTCTCCTGGAGATCACAGGGCTAGCCAAGTACAATTGGAAGAAGCAAATGGCTTTGTTAGAAGTCAATCATCAAATACATTGTTCCCTCCACATTTGTTTTGATCTTGAGCTCAGTTGGCTAGTAAGATGATGGGGTTCTATCCATTTGCTCCAGAGGCTGTATCAGGCCCAAACTACATAAAACTACATAATCACACATGCACAGCTCCGTTCATTTTCAGATTCTAATTCCTCATCTGATAAACCTAAATCGCTGTCATCAGATCCAAGTTACCATGTTAGCTCCAGAAGAAAGGCCCAATAAATGAAACTTCTAACAAACACTTGCCAATATGTGCTTCAGGGACAGAAACATGCAAGTACTCAAAACTCCTAAGTGCAAATGTGTATTGAAGTGCCTATGGTCCCTTGTTCCTCAATCTAGGACCTTTGAAAGGGACTGATTTGGTCAAGGCACCTTCCATCAACCATCTTAGACAGTGTTAAGTTAACCAACACTGTTTAGAGACCACCACAGGACTTCTCGTTTTCAGTTAGGTTCAAGAAGCCTTAATGAAAAAAAAAAAAAAAAAAAAAAAAAAAAAAAACACTAGTACTGGTGTTCAAAACGAAATATCAACTTTGGAACAAGTTCGTAACTGAAATGAGCATGGTAGATATGTTTTGCACCACAAAAACTTGAGCAAGGTGTTCCACTGATGTAACTAAACACTTAACCATGGTCTTAAGAAAATCCAAATTGACAGGATCATCAAAGAATTCCTGTTACTTAAATGGAGCCTTGGAGAAGCCTATCCAACCAATGGGAGCACTGATTCCCAAGTAAGCTGTCATATTTGATCCCATCCAATTCGCACTCCTTCTTTATCCCTTTATTATAGGTTAAAGGAGGAAGAGATGAAGCCCAAGGGGGTTAGCTCAGTTGGTAAAAAAGACCACACCTCATGAGTTCATCTCTCCTTGGGTACTACCTATCAAAACAAAAGGAAGATATAAAAGTTTGGGCCTCTATTATTCAAGGAATGCCCCATTTTAAACTTTCAAACACTTTAATCTGAAAGAGTAAAAAATATAACAGAAGATACCAATCTCGATGTCATCCTGGAGTTCCCGATGAACAAGGTGTTTCTTCAGAACGATTAAAGAACTTGAGTGTTAATATTGCCACAAGGTAATGGACCTGATCACCTCGGTCCATTCCCAATCTCGAGCAAGCTATCTATCGCCAATCCCATCACGGGATTGGTGCAGACCAGCTGTCTAGCTGACTGCCTTCTGGTCTTGGGATTTAGTTTGACTAAGTCCTTATCTCTTTGGCATTATATGTAACTAGGAGTCTACAATCATTATATAACTAGGAGTTATTATTAGTTTAGAACTCCTAGTCATGTTGAGACATAGAATTCCTCTCTCTTATGTAACTAGGACTCCTTATCATGAGGAGTCCTAGCCCTATCCCTATGCCCACTTCTTTTTTTCTGAAAATACTAGCTGCTAGGAGGAGAGCAATATACCAGCTGGATTGTTTGTAAACCAGGAATTCCCATATTGTAATATAGATTGCAGTTTGTCAAAGCCAATTCAAACAAGAGTGGAAAAGTAACATCATATGAATGCAAAAAGAAAAAAAAGAAAAGAAGGTATAATCAACAAGTAGGAAATCAACAAAGATAAAGATGAACAGAATCTTTCAGAAAAAATATTGAATACGATAGATACAAGTATCATGAGAAATGCCACCCCCCCCACCCCCAAAAAAAAAAAAAAAAAAGAAAGGGCCAAATTTGAGTAAAGTAAACTGAATCCATATTTAATACATATGCATGATTCCATGCATTATGGTGCATATATGTACTTTATACATTCAATAAAATGTTACAAATGGCATCAATTATAAAAATAAATAAATAAAACAAGGTGTGATAACAATAAGGCGACCAACCGCCTAGGGATTGAAAGACCGCCTAGGCGATGCCTAGACAACTATGCAGCACATAGAGGTGAAACATTGTTAGATATGGAGATGGATGGTTTAAGCACTGGCCATAAGTACTACTTCCAAGAATACAAAAGGAAAGATTAAAGAAAGTAAATAGTATTCCATTTTGCTTGAATGAGAATTTGATGTGAATTTTATGGCAAAATAGCAACAATCCACCCAAAGAGTTGGGGTTCAAGCTATTGTGACATTGTAAGCATGCTACACCAACTGTAGTATTTGCGAAGAGGTTAGTTAATGAAAACCATGATCACAAAAATGCAGTAGAGTCAATTTGGTTTTCTGTGGAAGAAAATTTTTCAAGGCTCCTGATATCTTTCTATGTAATTATTCACTTTCAATATGTAATCATTGGTACTATACATAGTTAACTAATCAATTTTCCAGTCAATTAAAAAGGGCAAGCAATATCACTATGTATTTATTAGAAAGGAGAAAGATCACAGCGAGGCTTTTCCCATCACATAATTGCAGCCACATAATAAACTTGTGCAATTTCCATAACAAAATAAATAAATAAACTTGTGCAATTTTATCTTGGTCCTTCATACGATTATAAATATTAATAATAATAATGAATTTTAAGGGTAGTTATCCATGTAACAATAGAATGTTACGAATCTGGAAATCACAAGACAAATCTGTATCATTCATTTTTATGGGTTTTTTTAATCTAAACTATCTATTCCTGCTCATAGTTGGGAGAAAACATGGTAATGTTTAGAGTATTGGTACACTTGCATGGGCATACACAACATGCATACCAATACAAACGTGGCTAATCTAGACCATGTTCTCTCTCCAGTGATCGGAAAAGGCACATTATCTATCCACATGGCATAATAGATACCTTGTGACATTTGAAAAATAATTCTCCTAATTTTAAATAAATAATAATAATAATCAGAATGAAAATTAATTAAAACTTCATCTAGTACATTCACTACCTCTGCCTACCCTTTTTAAAGAAAATTGAAAATACTAAGGACTTGCTTTGGGCTGTCTTTGATAGTATAAAGACATTACATGAAGCCATTATATTTGCAATGAGAAGGCGGCAACCACACAAGGAGGTGGCACAAGACAAAGAAAAGTTTATGATAGGAATAAGGAAATTATCCTTGGGTTTATATGGGGACTAGTAGACTACCATGAGGAAGTTTGAAGCCTTTGCCTCATTTTATTGCCAAGAAAGATAGTTTTTTTTTATTGTCCTTTCCTCCATGAACTGTTTGTGGAGCTCCATAACATTCCTACAGAAATCACTCTTTAGGAACTGAATGCTTGGATGGTCTTTAAAGATCAGTCAGCCTTGTATTTATAATAAAAAAGAGAGTTACAAAAGTAATACAAATGACTAACAACAAGAGTTGAGAATAGGAGAGTTATAATCCAAAAAGGAAAGTCCAACTTTAATCTAAACAAAGCTGAAATTATAAAGAACTAAACTACTACCCACCCATATCCAAGTATCCAACTCCTAATAAGAGTAGGTTACATGGGATGGACCGGATCATTATGACCTTGTGGACCATATATCACAAAACTCCCCCTCAAGTTGGCACATAGATGTCACACATGCCCAACTTGATCAAATTAGGATAAAAAAGTTTCCCACCCAAACCCTTAATGAATATATCAGTCAGTCTTTAAACTTCATGAAGGGCATACGCCTCAAGTTTCTTGATGAAGTGACAGCCAATCTCTACATGCTTCGCATGGTCATGTTGTACTGGGTTATGAGCAATACCAATTGCAGCTTTGTTAACACAATACAACTGTGAACGAGGGTCTACTAGTCTACCGCTTTGTAATAAGGGCATTTCTGTCCTATTTATTGCAATTTTCATGCTTGGTTCAAACTCAGTATTCCACCATCATTAAAGCTCTTCGTTCTGATTTGGGAGGAGAATACTTCTTAGGGCAATTTGAACATTTTCTTGCTTCTTCTGATACGCCTCAACAAAATGGTGTTGCAAAAAGGAAACATCGTCACATTATTGAAACGACCTGTGCTCTTTTGCTGTCATCCTCTGTTCACTCTGTTTTTTGGGGAGAAGTTGTTCTCACTATTGTGTTTATGCTCAACCATATGCCCACACCTCTTTTGTCTGGTATTTCTGCCTATGAAAAATTGTTTTGTTGCGTTCCTAATTACTCATTACTTCGTGGTTTTGGCTCTGATACCACGATACTATTGAGAAAAGTGGCCACACAAGCCAGATTCTATTGCAGTCAAAAAAATGTTTCAAAGAAGAGAGAACAAGATAAATAAATAGAAAAAACCTAATCAGACGAAAAGGACCAGATTCTGCTTGCTTTGTTTTGCTGCCTAAACGTGATCACAACAAGCTTGTTGCTCGATCCATTTTGTGTGTGTTCTTGGGATATGGTATTCATCAAAAGGGATACCCTTGCCATAATCCTCCATCTCATAAACTGTATGTGTTGTTGTCATGTGGTTTTTCTTGAACATATTCCTTGTTATACTATTCCTGCTTGTGTAACTTCTATTTCTAAGGAAGATCTTGTTTCTATTAACCCCTTTCCAGATCCTGTGCCCTCTGAGGAGTTTTCATCAACTCTTGATTTTCCCAATCTTAATCTTCCTTCCTCTAATACTGATTCTTCTCCTTCATCTAACCCCTCTCTTATGGCTCCTTTTCCTCTTACTCTCAGTCTCACAAATCGATTGTGTGTTTAGCTCTGAGGCGCTCACTTCCCACCCACCCCCTGTGACAGCCGTCATGCCCCACCCCGTGACAGCGCCCCCCCCCGTGACAGCCGTCATTGCTCCCCCCTCTGAAAGAAGGTATCCCTCTCGCACTTGCATTCTTCCTGACTGTCTTACTCTCTCTACTACTTGTTTTTCTCCTTCTTATCATTCCTTTCTTGCATTTATCCACTCTTTACATGAACCTCAATCTTATAAAGAAGCATGTAATGATCCCCTTTGGATAAAGGTCATTCACGATGAATTGTTTGCTCTTTATCAAACTGGTACTTGGGATCTGGTTCCAATGGTCGCTGGTAAAAATGTCATTGGCTGCAAGTGGGTTTTCAAGATCAAAACCAATTCAAATGGCTCTCTTGAACGCTAGAAAGCTCGTCTTGTTGCAAAAGGATTTACTCAGGAGTATGGCATTGATTATGAGGAGACCATTGCTCTTGTTGCTAAGATGACCATTGTTTGGACGTTAATTTCTGTTGTTGTAGTCTGTCAGTGGCCTCTCTTTCAAATGGATGTCAAGAATGCCTTCCTTTATAGGTATTTGACTGAAGAAGTTTATATGCGTCCTCCTCATGCTCTCACTCATCCTTCTGGTCATATCTGTCGTCTACACCATGCTCTTTATGGCCTCAAACAAGCCCCTAGGGTTTGGTTTGAAAGGTTTTACTCGGCGGTCTCTCACATTGGCTTCTCATCTAGCTCTCATGACCCTGCTTTGTTTATTCACTCATCCACTGCTGGGCCTATTGTGTTATTTTATATGTTGATGATATGATTATTACTTGTACTGATTTTTTTGGTATTCATGAAGTCAAACAACATCTCTTGAGTAAATTCCCCATGAAGGACTTGGGTTCTCTACATTATTTTTTGGGCATTGAGGCTGCATCTTCTTAAGGTTATCTCTTCTCTCAATCCAAAATACGCCGTTGAAATTCTTCACCGTGCTCGGTTGTCTGATGACCATGTTGCTGCTACTCCGGTTGAATTAAATGTGAAGTTCTCTGCCTCCGATGGCGTTCCTTTAGATGATCCTACTCTTTACTGAAAGCTGGTCGGTTGCTTAGTTTATCTCACTATGACTTATCCGCATATCACCTTTATTGTTCATGTGGTTAGTCAATTTGTTTCTGCTCCTTGAACTACTCATTGGGCTGCCCTCCTTCGCATTTTTTTTGTATATTTGTGGCACTCTATTTCATATTTTATTGTTCTCTTCCACCTCTTCCTTGGATCTCCGTGCCTATGCTGATGCCAACTGGGTTGGTGACGTCAATAATAGAAAATCCACTACTGGCCTCTGTTTGTTCTTGGATGATTCCTTGATCTCTTGGAAAAGCAAGAAACAAAGTGTAATTGCTCACTCTTCTACTTAAACTGGATATCGGGATATGGCTCATGCTACTGTTGAAATTGTTTGGCTTCGGTGGCTTCTTTCTGACTTAGGAGTTCCTCAACCCTCTTCTACACCGTTGTTTTGTGATAATAAGAGTGTTATTCAGATTGCTCATAATTCAGTTTTTCATGAGCGAACGAAACACATTGAGATTGATTGTCATTTTGTTAGCCATCATCTTCAGTTTGGCTCCGTTAGCTTGCCCTTTGCTTCCTCCTCCCTTCAACTGGCAGATTTCTTCACAAAGGCTCATCCTGCTTCTCGCTTTCGGTTTCTTCTTGACAAACTCATGTTGCTCTCTGCTATCTCATCATGAGTTTGAAGGGGGGAGGGGGGGGGGGGGGGGGGGGTGAGAACGAGGGTTTACCATTCTACCGCTTTGTAATAAGAGCATTTCTATTTTATTTTCTTATATTATTTCTTCCTTCTTTCTTAACGGTATTTCAATCCTTTTGATCTGATTAGGTTTTTTTCTATTTATTTATCTTGTTCTCTCTTCTTTGAAACATCTTTTTAACTGCAATAGAATCTGGCTTACATGGCCTTTTTTTCTCAAAAGTATTAACAACATCATTGGAAAAAGAACAGGGACACCAAGGCCTTCTGTAAATTTTTGAGCCAAAGTAACTCGCAAATTCCTTGAGCCATAGAACAAAATTCCGCTTCAACACTTGATTTTGCAACAACATTCTACTTCTTGCTACACCACGTGATAAGATTACCACCAACAAAAGTAGCATAGCCAGAAATAAACTTCCTATCCGAAGATACACCCCAATCAGCATCTATGTATGCCTCAATCCACGGATGAACATGAGATGATAAAAGAATCCATTTTCGAGGGGCTGACTTCAAGTAACAAAGAATACAAAGAATAGCCTCCGTATGAGAGGAGTAGGGATCATGCATTAACTGACTTACCAAGCTCACAGCAAAAAAAATGTCTGGCCGTGTGTGTGAGACATAAATCAATTTTTCCATCAACTGGTTCTCCATCCTTATCCTTGAGTCGAGTTCTAGCTTCCAAAGGAGTGTCACAAGGATGGCAACCCAACAAACTAATCCAGATTAAAGGTCAAGAACATATGTTCTTTGGGAAAGGAAGATGCCCTTTAAGGATCAAACTTCAATTTTAATAAATACCTTAGTTTCCTATTTCAAACTCACGACCAAGGAAGCTCTTAAGGTGAGAGATCTCGTCACTATCATTTCCAATGACAACTATATCATCAACATAGACTATGAAAAAAGCGATTTTGTCACTAGATCACTTAATGAACAAAGTATGATCAATATTACTCTGCTTATAGCCTGCTGAAATCATATCCTTATAAAACCTGCCAAACCACGCGAGGAGACCGCTTCAACCCATAGAATGCACGCTTCAATTTGCAAACTTTGCCATGAGTTGTATCAAAAGAAAACCCTAGAGGACTGTCCATATATACTTCTTTGTCAAATTCCCCATGCAAAAATGCATTCTTGACATCAAGTTATTGGAGATCCCATCCCAAATTAACAACACATGATAATTGAACTCGAACAATATTTAATTTGGCAATTGGATCAAATGTCTCCTGGTAATCATTCCAAATGTATGGGTAAAGCCTTTAGCCACAAGCCTTGCTCTGTACCTGTCTACTGTGACATCAATTTTCTGTTTTACCATAAACACTCATTTACAGCCAACAGGTCGCTATCTTGGAAGAAGAGCAACAAGATTCCATGTATCATTCTTTTCAGAGCTTTCATCTCTCCCATCATAGCTGTTTTCCACTTTAAATCTGCATGAGCCTCTTGCCACTTCTCTGGAATACTGAGGAGAGTAAAGATACAAAAGCATGAAGAGAGTCATGAGAGACAACATGAGATTTGAGGTGCTGAGAACAAACCCTAGTACCTTTACAGATAGGAATAAGTAACTCAGGAGAGGAGATCTTATCGGATGGTGTAGGCGGCTCTAGCTTGAAGGATGGCGGCAGGATGATAAAAGGTGCAGTCGATGGTGGTCTAAACTTGCCTTTTCTTTCGAGTCCTTTAATAGACTTAAAAGGGTCGACTTATCCAGATTCTCCTGCGATTCCTAGACCATAACTGGTGTCTGTGGCTCAGGTTCCTCCTGAACCTGAACTGGTAGTATTGGTGGCAGTTGCTCCCCCTGAGCTGGAGTATCCTCAAGTAGAGTTGGAATAGAAAAATCTCAAGAACAAATGCATCTTTACCATTCACAGACTCCCCCTGAAAAAGAGGCGGTGAGTTGTACAAAAGGGTTTCATGGAAGAGAGTATTCATGGTCACCAACGTACGACATATGGGAGGATGGTAGCACTTGTAGCCCTTCTAAATAGCCGAGTATCCTAAAAATATACATAGTAAGCCACAAGGTTCTAGCTTGCCGGGAGACCGACCGATGACTGCAAGCATAACACACACAACCAAAGATCTTGGGAGGAACAACAAAGGAGCTAGAACCCAACAAAACATCAATTGGCGAATTAGACACCAACGTGCGAGTGGGCATACGGTTGATGAGATAAGCAACGGTGAGGACAACATCATTCCAATACTGACATGGAACATGATTGACAAACATGAGAGCACGGGCCACCTCCACAAGATAGCGGTTCATTCGTTCAGCCACCCCATTCTGGGCTAGGGTGTCAACACAGCTAGTCTGTTAGCCAAATAAGTTTGAAACTGTCCCTCAAGATACTTGGGGCAATTGTCACTTCGTTAAATCTTGAAAGTGGAACTAAACTGAGTACGGACCATGTTATGGAAGAGCTGAAAACAACGAAACACCTCACTTTTATACCGTATCATATACACTTATGTCGTGAGAGAGTAGCAGTCAAGGAATGTAACAAACCAACAATGACCAGAAATAGAGGCACGACGAGCAGGACGCCATACAACAGAATGGACCAACTGGAGAGGAGATGCACTTCTCTTATGTAACGGTGAATAAGTAGAACGAGTTTGTTTGCCAAAATACAAACCTCACAAAAGCTCATCTTTATTACATTGTTTAACTAGATCAGGAAAAACATGAGATAAAGTCCTAAGTGGGGATGGTGTAAACGACAATGCCACTGATGGAATTCTGAAGAAACCGAGTGTAGCTGATGAACTAGTGGAGATAACACCGATTGGGGAGAACCATCACCGAGTAGATAGAGACCACCATGCATATTACCACATCCAATCATCTACCCTATCACTAGATCCTAAAAAAACAATGGGTAGGAAAAAAGATCAAATCCCTAGTAAGGCTACCATTGGGAAATAGATATGGAAAGTAAATTTGTAGTAAAATTAGGGATATGAAAACAAAAGACAATGTAAAAGAAGGGGAACAGTAAATAAAATCCTTTCCAAATACAGAAGAGAGAGTCCCATCAGCCACTCAAACTTTGTCTTTCCCTGAGGATGGAGAATACTGATGAAATAGGCTGAAAAATCTAGTCATTTGATCAGTGACGCCGGAGTCAATGATCCAGGGACTATAGACTAGCGATGCACAATGACCGCCAAAAGAAATACCTGAATAGGCAAAATTGGAACCTTAAGGAGCAGTGGTAGAAATAGATGCAGTGGAAGAAGCCTGGATAAAAGCCTGTAGTTCGTTTAAAGAGAGACCATCATCAAAACAAGTAGTAGGAGTGTCTCAATGTGGTTGGCCTTGTTCTTGGAGCTACCACGACCACAACCACGTTTAGCTTAAAGTTAGTTGATTTACCATGAAGGTTCAAACACGTAGCCTTCGTGTGCCATGGTTTGCCAAACGTACACACTTGATTACCTCTTTGGTGTTGTCCGCGGAGCATTGAGGTCCATCCATCAGTAGCAGGGATGGAATGGGAAACAACTCTATAAAGCTGATCGACTAGTAGTAGGAGACTGAAGCATGGCAGATTAGTAGCTCTCTTTAGAATTTGCACCAAAGCATTAGATTGCTCCATTGTTGGAAAAGGAGATCTACTAAGTCCTGAACACAAATCTAATCGTAGTCAATGTAACATCCAGCCAAAAAATCATAGACCCGAATCTTATTAACATGTTTATTATATCAGTGGCACTAGTAGGCTGGTAAGCAACATAATGATCGCGTTATTGCCATAAACTTCGAAGTTCAGCATATTACTGAGAAACAAAAATCTACTTTTGAGTGGTTTCATGAAGTTTTTTTACATAATTCATACACCTGAGCATCATTCCCTAATTTTCCATAAGTCTCCTTGGCAGTCATCTAAATCCAAGTTGTAGAGTCCAACAAGAGATACCCTCTAGCAATATTTGGAAGTATAGAGTTGAGGAGAAAGAACATAACTAAGGAATCATTTGAGATCTATCAATCCTGAGTAGTATTAGTAGTAGAGGGTTTCACAGTTGTACCAATAAAATGCCCTATGAAACCACGACCAGCAATGGTCAGATAAGTTGATTGAGACCAAATCAAATAATTAGTGCCATCGAACTTGATAAACGTAGCAAGCAACCGGTTGGTACTCATGTCGATTCTGTCCATCAGAACTGGTAGAGGCATCGTAACATCCAACATTGCAGCAAATCAGGTAGTATAATGAGATCAATATACAAGGTTTGTAGACAAAACCGAGAAAGGGAAGTTGTAGCGACAGTGCTGAAAAATATCAACAACAAAATCTCACCTTTAGAATATCGATAATGCTGAAAAACCGATAAAGGATCTTGCTGTTGGAATATCGATGCCGCAAGTGATAAAAAATCAATGGATCTTTTGAGTAGATACGGTCAAAAATCGATGAGATAAGGGCTTATCAATATTGAAATCGGAGAAACTTGCTGCCAAAGTTAGATCGATGCTGACCCGATTAAATATCAACTTCACAATATGAGATCTAGTATCAATATTGCAAGACCTTAGCTAACATCAATTTCATAAGACCAGATCTGATTTTGATATCTCAAGTGGTAGAAAAAAGAGATCATAATTCAGATCGCAAAAACCAGATCGCAAAACCATATTCAGATCTGATTTGCAGTAGCCGATAGGTTGAGTCAAGTCTGATCTGCAGTAGTTGATCGCTGAAGGATACTCCCGAATAGGTAAGAAAATGAATCTGTAATATGGGAAGACTCAGCCTTCAATGTAGAAGACTAAACTCGATCTTCAATCACGAACTATCCAATCGCAGATGTGGGAAGCTCCTATCGATCTAAAAAAGCAGATCATACTATAATAAATGTAAGGTGGGGGCAGCAACTAGATCTAGAAAAGATCACTTCATTAGTGCTGCCCTTTAAGAGAGAGAGAGAGAGAGAGAGTGGATGTGAAGAAGAAGAGGAAAACAAAGGTTGGAGTGTTGTCACAAGAAAGGGGAGATCAGAATTGAGGCTCTGATTCATGTAGAGAGCACTCTTTAGGAACTGAATGCTTGGATGGTCTTTAGGGACTAGCCAGCCTTGTATTTATAATAAAACGAGTTGCAAAAGGACTAAACAGACTCACAACAGGAGTCAAGAAAAGGAGAGTTAGAATCCAAGAAGGAAACTCTAACTCTAATCTAAACAAAGCTGGAATTATAAAAGAACTAAAACTACTACCCACCCATGACCGACTCCTAATAGGAGTAGGTTACATGGGATGGACCAGATCACCAGGACCTTGCAGGCCACATATCACAACAGTTCAATTAGCTAAGATTATTCTTAGAACTTGCTCCTTCACCTTAATGCAATGCAAGGCACCAAGATTGTAGCCATATAATTGCACCTCTACATTCTTTGTTGGAAAGGCAGTAAGAGGGCTTTAGTTAAACAATCGACAAAAGACACCTAGTCGAATGAAATTGGGAAAATTCTGGTCCTATAGTCTCTGACATACGATTCCTGGGTAGATACAGAAATAGAATGAATGGAACAAGGTGTGTCTGCTGCTCTCCAAAAGAAAAGAGGAAATAAATTACAAATTAAATTTCAGACAAACTATCTATCATATCATATAAATATTGATTCAGTTTTACATAATAACATAATTCTAATTTTACAATTTTACATCTAATTTTGGACAAAAGTTCACTGGTCGACGGTGCAGCTTAGGGGATCCATGGTCCAGAGCAATAGACCATGTCAGTGGAAAAAAACGTGTATCTCCTTTAAATGAGTCGCATGAAATGTCCTCAAACTCGTGAATTCTATTTCAGAAATGGCCCCCCTCATCATGGTCAGGTAGACCAGCGATCCCTCACCCTTTATTAATTACTTATTGGATAAAATTAAATAAATAAATAAATAGAAATAGAGATACTCTAACAAATTTATAACAAATCTTATCCTATTTCAGTCAGATCCAAAAATTAATAATAATAATTAGACTCTCTCTCTCTCTCTCTCTCTCTCTCTCTCTCTCCAACTGTTCCTAAAATATTTTTCCCCAAATTCTCTCCTACTCTCTCGACAGCCACACTATTAATCTCTTCCAGGCTTCTCAAATGTTAAAGCTCCCTCATTCTCTTGTTTCTCTCCTCTCAATGTCACCTTGCCTCCAACATCTCTACACCTGATCCCTTCTCTCAAGCCCTTTGTATGAACCTACTAAAGTAAGCCAATCTGATCTCCCTCTCTTTCTCTCCCCCTAAACCTCAGTCCATATTACCTTGTCAGTTGTCACAAGTCCCAAAAGCCTACTTATTTGTTATAATTATTTAAACGCATTTAATTTTTTTAATGAACTGCTATTATTGTCAATAATTCAAACAACAATACAGCCCCAATAAACACATGCCTTTTCGAAACGCTGCCTATCTCACCAGCAAGTTTAGAGCAACCATGAAACCGAGGGACCAATAGGATCTCTCTCCAGAAACTTTAAACCAAGCAGAGCTCTTATGGTAAATAGGGAGCCAAGTGGAGTGGCGGAAACAGATTCATGAAGTTTATCTGCAGGAGTCGGGATAAGCTTATCATAAAAAAACACAATTGCACAGCACTTTTCAAGCTCTCGTAGATACACAAGCTTAGACATGCAGGTGGAAGTCAATTCAAAAGATTGGAAAAGCCATTCTTGTGTAGATGCAGGCAGGGAACGCACCAAGCCCAAGTGTGGGCAAGTGTGGCACATCTACAAATCACAATCACATTATGATGGAGATATAGTCCAGAACCTATTTCAGGTATTCTCAATAATGATTGGTTGGAATGTTTCTTTTCCTTCTAAATCATGATAATGGGTCAAGGAAAGCATTATTATTTAAACCCATGCAATCTTTCAGTATATGATACAGAACTGAACAAAAGGTAAACATAGTGTAAAAAGGAACCAGAGACTAAATGCACTTAACAGAAAAATAGAGCAACAGCAGACAGCGAACAACTAAAAAATGATGCCATTGTCACCTACAACTCCAAAAATCCCTCAATTTTAAAACTAGTTTGAAAGAGATTTGCAAGTAAATGCTTACTCTTTTTCAGCATAGCATATCAAATTCTTCGATCATAAAGTACCATGTCGGCTAACAATGACATGTTTGAGTCAATAGGAAAGTCTACGCTCAACTTAAAGAAAATCTCACATTGACAGTGGCATAATAGAAGTCAGCTAAAGATTCAGAGTGAAAGAATGTGCAATGAAAATGGCAAAGAAAATGAGAAGGTTGATTGTTTCGCTCCTGTATCTTCCAAGGATAAATCAGAAAGGCGTCATTATCTAAGTATTATGAAAGAGTACAAAGTGCACATCCCAGCCAAAAAAAAAAAAAACTAACTAACTAATTATCATCTTTGCTCAAAATATTCAGAATCGCAGAGAACCTATACCTGAATTCAAATTCCTTGATCTCAACAAGTTCTTTCCCATGAGCATCTGTCCATTGCACTTTCCTCCTTGCAGTAAAACTAGGGACTTCACCAACTGTTTCACGTGATGTCTCATGCAGATCACCCTCCCCACTAGCTAATGGATTTGGAGTGTAATCGGAAGACTTCTTTAAGTTGCTCTTGAGGCAACTTTTTCTTATGCTTTTATCATCCCCATGATGAGAGATACAATCGCCATTCTTGTCAGAAACAGCAAGAGACTCTGACACAATATCCTGCTGCTGGACAGGACCCACTTTTGGTGGAGAGGGGCCCTCGAGTCCTGCAGAAGCACGACCAAAGCAAACAAAGGCAGCGCATCCGCGGGACGCCCGATTCTTCCTGGAAGCCAGCTGGAGGTCAGAATCAGCTTCTTGCACCACCAACTGGTATTGATTCCAGGGTGACACTCTCATGGGTCTTTCTTCGTTCTTCTGACCCAATAGAAGAAGGGTCAGACCCTTGCTATATCCAGAAGCTGAAGAAGAGAAAAACCCTCCTCCTTCGACTGCCAATAACATCGGTTCTTCTCATCTGCTCACTAAAGAGGAATTTCTAAAGTTTTTCCCTCATGCAATGAAACCACCAGAACTTCAATTACCTATCACAGTAAAGCAGGATGTCAAAAATATTGGGGGGTGGGGGAGTTAATAATACTACCAAGGCAACCAACAGGATCTGATCTTCTATTTCTCAGGTAGTAGTCCAAATTTGTAGAAGTTCATTGAAACGATATTATCCAATGGACCAGAGTTTAGTTCCTTACTGAGAAAGAGAGGAATAAATCAAATCAACAAAAACACAAGTGAAGGCCATTTTAAACAAATAAGAACCAGGATAAATATTGTCTGAGAGTAAGAACAATTTTAGCAAATGGGCCAAGAAAAGAAAATATATCAAAATTGTAAGGCCATAATGACTCCCCTCTGGCACCATAGGTCAACCACAAATACTTCCTGAATCTGATACCAGTCCATAAAATTGTACTGCATGTGCCTTGGTAATTTTTTTTCAGAGGGGCCGCCCATTTGAGACAGAAAAAAAAAATTAAGATCACAGGCAGTGATATTTAAATATCAATATTTACATGAGCAGTTTTCAATTAACCACTAATTATCAGAAGCCATAACACATAAGAGGGAAGTTTCTGTTAGGTATTTTCACTGAAATACTTAACAGTGGCTGATACTTTGCGTAATATTCAGTGGTCATTTAAGTGACAAATTGGAAAGAAAAGTAATCACAAATCATCCGCAGTTTACGCAAACACCGCCAAATCCAAGAAGATAAAAAATAAACGAGGAGGGTCGAGGGAAGGTGCTACTTCGTTCCCGAAAAACCGAAAGAAACAGCAAAAGTGAAAGATCAGACTTAAAGATCCATTTTCTTTCTAAGCGTCAGCCGAGAAAGATGACGACTTGGCAGTTGAGCGCCCACACAGAACCTCTTGTTTATCTCAAAACAGTTTCCCAAGGAGATCACCCACATTTTCGAGTTTGTGTATTTCACTAGTGAAATTAGAAGAAAAAAAAATTAAGGGAAAACTTAAGAGATTCAAAATCAGCACACCCTTTAGTTCTCAAATTTCAAAATTTACAGAGAAACCACTACCTGAAAAAAAAAGATTTGCAGATCTGCACTGTAAGAGATTTCCAGCGATTCAACAGTCGATCACATATCGATGAACTGGCGGACCCGGCATTTCCGATCGTCAGCTCTAGACAGTGAGGAACGAGCGGGAAAAAGAGAAAACCATGTGAGAGAAGAAAAATTAAAAAGGAAAAGAGAGAGAAAATATTAAAAAAGCGAGAGATTTATATAAAGAAAGAGAAGAAAATAGGATGACCGGCGAGGAATTGAACAACTGACATTGATTACTGGAAATCTGAGATCTTTTTAAGATACAGAGAATCTCATCAAAAACAAATACAGAGAAATAAAGAGGACAACGGCGCATGATAGAGACGGCCCTTTCCATTACTTTTACAGAAAAAGAGAAAAAGAGAAAGGTCGCTTTTGTTTGCTTCTCCTTGTAGCTTTAATGAAGTTTTTATAGTATTTTACTGATTTTTATAGTAATTTAAGTATCTCTATTACACCAAATGATTAAACTAAATTAAATCAATACTCAGAAGGGTATTCTTTATAGCTATGACAATGATCCAAGATAAGGGTCTTAATGGATGTGGTTTCGATTTAATGTTTTGGTTTGGTTTTGATTTGGTGTGTAATGACTATAATCAAAATCGAATCATTTATTTAATGGTTTCAAAATATTTATCTTGTTTTTTTATTTTTTAACTATTTCATTGCTAGGAGTAGGACTGCAACAGGGCCGGGTTTTTCAAAACCCTAACCCTGTCTATTTAAACTTAACTCTAACCCAGCCTAACCTTGTCAGGGTCAGAAAATATACAACCTTAACCCTGACCCTGGCAGGGTTGGGCCTAACCCTGACCTACCCTGATTGACCCTGACAGGGCCGGATTGGGCTGGGTTAACCCTGATTAACTCTGATTTAGGGTTGGAATGACTCTGGTTGGCCCATAAACATATAACAAATTGTCAAATAACATATATATAACAATTATAACTTAAAATATAACAAACACAAATATATATATATATATATACAACCCTATCAGGGTTTGGGCCGGGTTCAACCATGCCAGGGTTCAGGGCGGGTTTGGACGGATTCGGGTTGTTAGGGTAAAACCTGTCAGGGTTTGGAAATCTGAGGGCGGGTTTCGTCATTTCTTTCTTCTCATACCTCATACCTTGCATGTACGCCACGTGTCCCTCTCCCGAGGATCATCCTAAATTCTCTTCCAACGGCCAGATTTCGTATCTACTATTATTTTTCCCTAACAGAACCCCTTTGCCTCGTCAGCGTCGTTTCGATCAAAGGAGGCACATTTATGGGAAAATAATCATTTCCTAAACACGTGGAGATGTTTTCGTAGATTTATTACCGTTATGGTAATCACTACTCACCTTCTCTCTCTTCTTTTCGAAACTTGAACGCCCACCTCCCTGACATTACGTTAGTAACGTTTCGCAGTAATTTGAGTCGACCATACTTGAATGCCCCTGGTGCCATTTCCGCTTCCATCGAGCCGTCGCTTTGAACCGTCTGTATGTATCCCACCATTTTGCAATCATCGCGACCGTCCACGCGTCGCTTCCCTATCAAGACATCATGTCCGCAACTTGACTGACGGACACAAAACCATCATGACTGCCAGATGGGACCCACCTGTCAACAAACTTATAAAATCTCATCATTTTCTCTCGTCTTCTTCCTCACAAATCGTCCATATATAGTGCCTTCTCATCCCTTATAGTATTATCTCTTCCGAAGTTCTCTGGTTCAGCATACTCGATCTTATTGCCAACATCTTCTCTCCATCGCAAGAGGTTTCCGACGATCCGCTTATCTTTCGAGTAAGTCACAACCTTCTTTTCCTCTTTTATTTCACCACTAACCAGTCATGGCTCGGGATAAAGCCATTGTTAGTCATGCTTCTGAGCCTACTCTATGTCGATCACAACTCCTATGATCTACTCAAGGTGAGGAGAGCTCAAGCGGTAACCTTGAGAGTTCTTCCCTTGATACTTCCGATGAGACTGGTCCTCACTGTGTAGCATCCTCTATGAAATCCATAATGACTGAGTCCAAATTTCACGATCTTAGGGCTTCTTTTTTGGTTCCCGACTCTGTTGACTTGATAACTCCAGACCTAGAAGATCGAGCCTACCATCCATACTCCCACATGATGGTAGTAAATTTTAACATGTTCTTGTCCGATTTCCGTTTTCCATGTCACCCCCTCGTATTCGAGATGTTGGGCTATTATGGCCTGGCCCCTACCCAACTTCTGCCCAACTCCTGGGCTCAAATTTATTTCTTCATTATCTTCTTTTTTTGCTGTCGAGATCCCCCCACCTTAAGATTCTTCCAGTTTTTGTTCGACATTGGCGTGGTAACCTAGCGTGACCCCACGACCTATAAGACCAAACCGAATGGCATCTACTACTTCTGTCGCAGGAATTTAGAGATGGTTTCCCCCATGGTCGAGACCACCCCCTCCTCAGTCCCCTATTAGAAGGAGAAATTCTTCGGGGCTATAATAAAACGGGGCCATAGTCTAAGGGGTATGCGTTCCTTTCCCATTGATAATCGATGGCAGTTCATCGACCCCTCTGTAGTAGGGGCCACCCCAATCTTAACGCTGCTTGAGATGGAAACCCTTCAAAGGGTAGAAGAAAGAGGGAGGGCAGTCCAGTACAAGGACCTGGGCAACAACAAGTTCGTGTTCCTGTACGGGCTGAGTAAACCCCTTAACAGCACTGACCTATCCTTCATTCTCTACTTTACTGTTGTATTTCAATTCGACCCCTAACACTTCAATATTGGTTCTTGATGCAGTAGAAGACCTTGACGATAGCATGTGGGAGGATCTCATGGGGACAAACTTGTTCTATCATCAACAAAGGGAAAGGGAGGAGATAATTGCCTCCGTGGCCCGAAAATTGGAGGCCCTCGAGAGGGCTGTGGACATAGCTCCAACCCTTCCTATCGAAATCCCTCCACTGCCTTTAGAAGGAGCACATCCCCCTTTCGACCCTGTAGCTTGGACCAATCCATCGAATGGACTTGAGCCAATGGTGGGATCTTCGTCGCAAGCTTTCGACCCTCCCCCCTTCACAGAGGAGCCGGTTATACCTCCAATCATCAACATCGTAGAGGATGGTATGTTCTATTCCCTTGTACCTTCTACTTCTAAGGTATTGACCCCTCAACATTATGGTTTTGAATGTTTTGCTTCTCTTTTTTATGCAGAGAATGACGATCAGGCAACTGTTTCGGAGACGCTACATCGATCAAAGAGGAGGAAGCTTGTCTCCGAGACCCCCAGACTCATTTACCTTGAGGACACTCCCCAAGACATTTTGCAAAGGATTTCGACCGGCCCTCCGCCACTGCAATCTCTGCACCCGGCAGAAATGCCCGTTGTTTTTGCACCCGCTAGCCTTTCCAGCGGTGCCTCTCTCGTCCCCACTACAGCCATCATCCCGGGGGTCACTCACGATCCTCCCAGTACTACAGATGCAAGTCTCGCGATCGGTTCTCTTCCTGGTTCAGCACAGACTACCACAAGCACCACAGTAGCAACAATACCACAGGACTCGAGCATGAAGGCCTTTCCTCCGGCCCCCACAGGTTTACCATCCATCCCTACAGATTCAACTGTAGTGACCTCCTTCTGCTCCCTTTCCGAAGCTTTGCCTCCACTAGCTCCCTAAACTTTTCCACAGATCACCACCTCCTTCATGCCAGTACAATCTTCTCCTTCCGACCGACCTGCAAAGAAAAATACCAAAGGCAAAGGCCCTACCATTTCGCCTGCTGCCTTGACCCAAGGTCCAGCTTCAACCCCCATTATGAGCTCTTCTACTCCCTTAATTGCCGGTTCTACTTTTCCTGCCGCCGGCTCGAGTTCTGCCGCTGAGCCGATGCTATTCACTCCGCCTTGGAAGGTCCTTCAGACAGACACGGGGCTATTTAACGGCTCGGTGGCTCAGGAGATTGTTCACCATGCATGTCTATCCACCGACGTAGACTTCATTAAGCAAGCCCAACTTGAGAACATCGATCAAGGCCAATGCGCGGCCCTATACTAGGTACCTTTTTCTGTACTTATTAGGTTTTTTTTTTTTCCTTTTCTTTTCTCTATTTTCGATAGGTCCACCTCTAACATCTTTCCTTCTTCTTTTGTCATGCTTTGTAGCTAATGTGCAAAACAAACTACTATCGAAAGATGCTGGTGAGTTTCGTACGCAAGCTGAAAGAGGTGCACGCTTCTGTTCAGCAAAGTAACAAGCTTCTTTCGACCACCCTAGCGGAGTGCGACCAAGCCATCCGTGATGGAGACACCACCATCGCAGCCCATGCTGAAGCCGAGGAAGGTTGGAAAGAAGAGAAAGATACTCTTTCTTCTGAGCTGGAAGTGGACGAGCAGGAAAGAGATGACGCTGAGACCCGCGCCACAGAGGCAGAGGAACGAGCCAAGGAAGCAGATGATCGGGCCAAGGATCTTGACATAAAATGGCACTCCGCCAAAGCGCCTTTGGAACTAAACCGGAGGTGGCTGACCGATGAAAAGACCAGGTACAGGAGATTGGATAAGCACTTCACCACCCGTGCCAAAGTCTTCGAGGCTGCCTTGAAGGAATTAGCTGAAGTGCGACTATCGAACAGGGCCATGTCGGATCAACTCAAAGTGACCACCGACCTCAATAATCAACTGGAACAGGAAGTTAGAGATCTCCAGGGGGGCCGTGATGAATTAGTAATGGAGAAGGCCAATTTGTCAGCTGAGAATGATAGATTGCAAGTCGAGTTGACCCACACTTTAACCAAGGAGGAAGCCCTTAAAGGGGAGATAGCCCTCATGAAGGATCAAAGTGTCGACATGCAGTCTTCCATGACCCGTATGATCGAAGCACTAGGGCAGACCCATGCAGCTTTAGCTCATAATAAGGAGAAGACTCTGAGAGCATTGCTAGAGTCTGATGACATGGAGAGCCTCTTCAGGAAGGAGAGAGCTCGAGCTATCAGGGAAGCTCTTCTTATTGTTCACTCATAGATGTCCACTCACCTTTTAGCCTTCAATTTTTCCTGCATCCCCCTTATGAGCACAGTGATTCGGGACAAGCTTAGCCAGCCTTCGAGTCTCCCTCCTCTAACGGCCCCTAGTACTGACTTGGTGGTGGTGCCTTCTCCTCAAGAGGTAGCTCCACTCTCTATTATTCCTCCTCTGGATACTCTGGGAACGGCCTCCAAAGATCTCTCCTCTCTTCCTTCAGAAGGAACTACGACTTCCTCTGGTACTCCTTCAACAGAAGCGCCTTCGATCGAATGAGCGTTCCCATAAACTAGCCACAAGTCTTATTTTTGTGTAACTGTACACTATATTCAAATGCTCAATATACTTGTAATATTCAATACACTTTATTTTTGAGCTTTTTGTATTTCTTTTTCACTAAATATTTAATACACTTTCTTTTTGAGCTTTTCATATTTCTTTTTCACTAAGTATTCAATACACTTTCTTTTTGAGCTTTTTGTATTTCTTTTTCACTAAGTCCACGCCCCCTAGCGTTATAGGATTGTGCTATGCCAATCATTTAAGACCAAAGCAGTAGATCTATGGAATTTGAATCTGAATTCGATGACTAAGTCTCCGATTGAGGTCATCGACGCTCTGAGACCCTAGGCCGTATTATGTTTTTGATATCCGTAGGCCTTATCTCTTTTTTCGAGACCCGGAGGCCTTATCACTTTTTCGAGATCCATAGGCCATATCTCTTTTTCGAGACCCGAAGGCCTTATCTCTTTTTCGATACCCGTAAGCCTTTTCTCTTTTTCGAGACCCATAGGTTTTATCTCTTTTTCGAGACCCGTAGGCCTTTTCTCTTTTTCGAGACCCGTAGGCCTTTTCTCTTTTTCGAGACCCATAGGCCTTACCTCTTTTTCGAAACCCGAAGGTCTAATCTCTTTCTTTTTTTTTTCTTTTTTTTTTTAAGACCAACATGATTGGGGTGTAGAAAAGAAAGAGTGTAAAATAGAGGTTCCATTAAATATATAAAGAAGGAGCCTTACACATAGTATCTCCGGAGGTTCTTGGAGTGCCAAGTGCGTGGTATGGCCGACCCATCCATTGTTTCCAAGTGATACTGTAAGACCTGTATCGAACTAACCTGTCTTACCACCTTGTATCAGGTCTTCCTATCATGGTCGGGCTAAGCGGATCAAGTGCGTGAAGAAACCACAAGACCAAGTATGAAATTGAACAAAAAACAGTCAATTAGGAGTGTGTGGTCGCATACCTAAACAGGTGTGGTCGACCACACCTCAGACCAAAGCGACCACAGAAATCTGGGTCGTGTGGTCGCAAGATTTGGACTGTGTGGTCAACAGGTTTTGCGACCACACCTGCGACTACATGAACCTAGTCAGACTCTGTGATTAGGAAACCTTTCTAATCTGAAGGGGGGTTCTTTCCTAAACTAAGTAGGACTTGTTATGAAGGGTTTTTCTCTATAAATAGGATGTCCCTTAGCCTCTTTCATCCTTTTAGAACTCAAACTAAAAGTGAGAGAAAGAGAAGAGGAGGAAGAGAAGGAGAATTGAAGAGGAAGACTAAGAGGAGGAAAATTCAGAGAAAACTCTGAATCTTCAACAAGCTTAAGGTATGAAAATATTTCATGTCATACCCCAATTCTGATCCAACCAGAATGGTGTGAGTGAACCGTCATTGAACCAACGGTTCACACCAGGATCTCGAATAGGCCGTGTCCATTCATACAAACCATTACACATAACCACAATCAGAATATAAATAATACAGCGAAAGTCTTTAAATAAATGAACTGAGAATCTATTTATAAATTTAAATAAAATATCTAATTATTCAAATCCAAACAATAATATAATATCATTACATCTCTTTAATCCAATCTAAAGTAATGAAAATAAATAAAAATCCAATCAAAGGTACACATAGAAAGGGCACTCGCATGAAGCGTCATGCTCGTCCTCTCCTGCCTGTACATCCAACGCAGCAACACCACCATAAGGCGGAGCGTTCATGTAGTCATCCACAGTGTAACCTGCATCAACATCTAAAAACATGTATATATACAAAGGGTGAGCTCACAACTTAGCTCAGTAAGACAATCAGACAGTTTCACAATATTATGCATGAGTAACAATCAATTTTATGCTGTGGTCTGGTTTAAGTTTGCAATGTGCTATAGAAAGGTTTGGTGGCCCCCGCACCTCTATACACGAGTGTGTGGCACCTCATGGATCACACCCCCATTGGCCCACATGCACCCATCATGGAATAGAGATAGAGCTAAGATACCCCCGTACCTCCCCTGATGCTCTACCCATACCAGTACCTAAGCCCCTACTGGTCAGGGCTCGCAAACTGGGCTCGCAACTAACCAATCCTATATGTCATCAATGTATGCTCTATCCCAGCACAACCGTCTACGGCATAGAGATAGAGCTAAGGCATTCCCACACCTCCCCAGATGCCCTATCCGCAACTAACCCACTAGGATAGATACATAACGCAGGTAGACCCTATCCCAACATAACTCCCTACGGCATAGAAATAGAGCTAAAGCATCGTGGACAAGCCAACGTCGACCTCGGAGACCACAGTGCCACATAACCATGGCCAGGCCAGCATCAACATCGGAGACCACCGTACCACGACCTTCCCCTAATGCCCCACTCGTACCAAGCATGTTAAGACAGAATACTACAAAAAGTGCTAGTGTGAGGAGCGATCCCAGGCCCATGCCCCACTCTACACACTAACGAAAATAATCACATGCTTAACAATCACATCTTATCAATGCATGAATAATAATAATAACTGAAAGTAAAGGATGGCATGTGAATATGCACAAACATCACATCATATATATTCAGTGTTAATAATAAAGATTTACTGTCCATTAATTATTAGGTTTAGGTCAGATTTCCTTACTTGACGCTCGTTTGTTAGCTTGCTCCACGTCGCAAGATCCAAACGGGAAGTCACAAAGTCCTATAATATTATTAGGGTTTCATTAGAATAGTTTCCTTAAGGTTTCACGTTGATCGGAAACCAACAAAGTCCAAAACCAGCCTTTCAGAGCTGACCGGTCGCAACATACCGGTTGCAGCTCTGTGAGCAAACTAGCAACCGGTATGGTCGACCGGTATGTCTCCGGAAGACCATACACTTGGTTTTTCAACTGCCGTCGATCGATTTCCTTGGATTTTCAGGGTTTCTCCTATCCATTCTAAGTCTAATCTTTGAGTTAGAGTTATCCCCAACTCATTCAAGTCTTATTTCGATGAATATCATCTCGGAACTCGAATCTAGGGTTTGACGGCAACTTAGGGTTTTAAGGTCCAATTGGGGTTTTAGATCAATACCTACTTTGCATGGTATTGATCCACCCCTATAACTATCATAGGGTAAGAAGATTGATTCAAACACTTACCGTTGACTGGCGTAACTTGAGCGTCGTCGAATGGTAATGGCGGCACCTTCTTCTTCTTCCTAGCTTCCTCTCTTTTCCAACCTCCTTCTCCTCTCTAGGGTTTGTGAGAGACAATGGAAAGGATTTGAGGAGGTTTAAGGGTGTATTTATTGGCTAACATTAGGGTTTAGTAACCTTATTAAGATTAGGAAGGTTCAGGCATTAGGGTTTAGGAAAATAGGACCCACAGAGATCCAATTTCGGATCTCCGCACTTAACTGCGCATAGCTGACCGGTCGATCGGTACCGAGACCGGTACCATCGATCGGTCAACATAAAATGATGATTATTTGACCGTCTTTGATCCGATTTCGTACCTGTTTGTCATCCGCTCGTCCCGTCTGGCCCGGTGATGATCGAAAGACCTGCTACGACACAAAATCAAGGTTTAGACCGGGTTTATGGAGTGCGGGTCTTACATTTCCTATGTCAATTGAATGCCTAGAATAGTTTATGAAGGAGATAGGGATTTAAGTGAGACCCCAATCATCAATCCATGGATAAATTCTAAAAGAATCCATGGAAGGAATTTATGTGGATGAAGGAGTATATAAAAATATTAGTTCTGAGCCATAGAACAATCATAGGAAGGACCATGATGATAAGCCAAGGAATCCAAACATGAAGGAATGGAGTTGAGAGTGAAAAAGTCGACCATCACATGTATGGTCGCATGATATGCGACCACACGAGACACACATATTCGACCACACACCCTCGAAAAGTCCAGGAAGGGTGTGGTCGCATGTGTGATCGCATGATATGCGACCACACCTTGGGACCACATGCCCTCGGGAAGTTCCAGGGAGGGTGTGGTCGCTGCAACCACACCTTGCGACCACACACCCTGTGGTCACAGAAACTGAGACCACAGGTGCTGCCATACCTGCGACCCCTCAGTTTTATTAGTCTAAATTGTTGAAAATAAATTTTAATTTAAAATCTATAAATTTATTAGGTTTTCAAGTGGTTTAAAAGTTATTTACAAAGCTTGAATGAGGATCTACTATCGACCAAAGGTGAGGGAACAAGACCTAAATTAATTGGCTAATAATAAACTGTTTTTATTTATTGAGTCCAATGCCATGAATGATTCTATGCTTGTATGCTTGTAATGTGCATTTCACATGTCATCCAATATTCCTGTTATTACTGCTCATGCATATTTAATTCAGTTTATTTATAACATGATGATGATGATGATGCTAAGAATAGGCATGTGAATGTATGTGTGTGGTTAGTGTGCTTGATGCGAGTGGAGCATCAAGGGGAGGATGTGACACTGTGGTTCATTCTGGTCACCAGACTCTAGCTCTATCTCTACTCAAGTTTTGTCCACTAACATCGTCGTATCGCCATTACCTTAGCAGAACTATTACGTCATAGGGCATCAGGGGAGGTGGTCAAACTGTGTAGTCTCTGACTCTGTCGGGGGGCCTTAGCTCTATCTCTATGGACGTATTGAGGGATGCTGGGGCAAGGCCTTGGATACATTGTTTGACATTAGGATTGGTTAGTTGCGAGTCCAGTTTGCAAGCCCTCATAAATAGGGGCTTACGTATTGGTATGGGTAGGGCATTAGGGGAAGTGTCATGCGGTGTTTGATCCGGGCACTTTAGCTCTATCTCTATTCCATGATGGGTGCATGTGGGACTACAATGGTGTTTGATCCATTGGGTGACTTCACACACTCGTGTATAGAGGTGTGGCGGCCACCTATCCTTTCTATTGCATATTGTAAACTTATGAACCAGACCAAAGATATGAATTGAATGCATGCATATGTTTATTGCATTGTTTTGTTTGCTCACTGAGCCATGATGTGTGCTCACCATTTCGATGTCGAATATTTTTAATTGATGATGCAGGTCCTACTGTAGAAGATTATGTGAATGCTCCAATGTATGGACATGTTGCGGCGATGGACATGGAAGCTATGATGGAGTCGCATGATTCGTCGTGCGAGTGCAACTCATGTATTTTTGAGTAGATTTAGTTGTGGGATTATTCAGAACATGTAAGTGATTAATTTATTTTATTTTATGTCTTAGTCGTTTGGAGATAATTGGATAATTTATTTATGTTATCACTGTTAGATAATCAGTTCATTAATATTAAAAACTTTCGCTATTATTTATTTACTCTGATTATGATTGTTGATGTATATGGTTTAAGCAAAGGGACACGGCTTATTTGAGATCCTGGTTGAACCGTTGGATCATAGATGGTTCATCACACCATTCTGGTTGGTTCAGAATTAGGTTGTGACAACTTGGTATCAGAGCTTTCGAGTTCTGTCTATTATACTTGTATACTTCCACAAAAGTTGTGAACTGAGTTAGGATAAAACTTAAAAGCTGTAATAAGAACACACAATAAGCACCTGTGTTGTATGAGACAGAAATTAAGAAAGAGAATAATGCACATATAAAATGATAAACAAGTTTCATATATACATCAAATAAAAACAATATATATCCGAATCAGAGTACGGTCCACAATCCGGACAATTACTCTGTAGTACAAGTAAAAGAAATGAATGCATCATGGAGCTGGGGGTGCTGGAGGAGGAGGTGCCTCACGATCTCGATCATAATCCTCAGCATATACCCTCCTAAGCCAGGCTACCTAAGTCTAGGTCACCTGGAGACTAGCTGCCAGATCCGTCACCCGCTGATCAGTAGCACGCTGGGCCTCCCGAATCTCACGCAGCAGTCCCATCACATCATCTGGTGGTGGGTGCAAAGGACCAGCTGAGTGGGAAGGAACCCGAGAAGGGCCAGCTCTAGTGGAATGCAGTGGTGATGGAAGAGGTATGGCGTCCACATCCACGTACATCCGATCATCATCCCCCTCAGCATCACTCCCATGGACCTCTGCTGTTGTTGCTGCTGCCGCCTCTGCATCTGCTATCTCTACTCTAGTACGGGGATGCACCATAGCGTTCCTCTCCTCGTTACTGACTTGCGCATCTCGCATCCCCATCCTGTAAATGGCCTCCCAGTCAAGGTCGGTCGAAAATGTGTCCTCATGAATCCTCTCATCAACCAAGTCGACCTATAGACAGGTGAGCAGAGTGGTGATCAAACGCCCATAGGGTAGGTTGCCCCTCAGACCAGGCGTTGTAGCATAGAGCATAGTCCTGATAATAATGTACGGAAGGCAGACGGGCTGCCTAGTGCAGATGCAGTACAGGAGATACTGGGTCAACTGAAAAATCTTCTCATAATGTCCACTCTAAGGAATCAGGTTGTGCTGAATGATCTTGCAGTACACCCGAGGTTCCGACCATAGATTGATTGCCTTCATCTCCCAGCGATCATCTTTAAGAAGCTGGCGGTCAATCTCTTCACGCATCATCACTGACAGGAACTGGGGTTCCTTGGGTGCGCAATATACTAATGGGCCATCATTGGATATACCCAGGAGATCAGCTAACTCCTGGCAGTTAAAGGAGATCTTTACCCCTTTAACATAACTAGTGATCCTGAGCTCTCTACCCCTGTCTATGTCCCTTAGGTCACCCTCCACCTGTAGATTGCAATAGAACTGTTTCACCAATGCAAGACAGGTGCAACCCTCATACAATATCACAGGGAGCCAGCCCATATCACCAAAGGTGCCCTCCACATTAAATAGGGTTAAATTAGCCAGGTTTGCACAACGACCCCCTTCCACCTTTTTATTCTCATAACGAGCATACTGAGTCTCTATTTTATTAAACCGGAAGCGAAGAGGATCATGAACTCTGGGGACCTTGGTGCGAGCCATGTTATCTGCAAAGACACAGACCAACAAGCAAGATATTAGATATAGCGAAAAACTCAAAATTTTGGTATTATAATGGCGTGATTTGGCCAAAAGCCTTACTTTTCACCCAAACAGTTGGGCAGGAGGACTTACATATGTCCCAAACCATCCTGCAAGGCTCATACAATTGAAAATTTAAATTAGGTAGTTCAAATTTGAAGAAATTTTGACAATTTGGAAAAACCCCAAAAATTAGGTCAAAAATGAAAAATTTCAAGTTTCTCATAAACTAACCGATGAAACTCAAATGTTCTTGAGGGCTTTCATCTATTGGGTGGCCAATAGCAAAAGCCCCCAATAAAAATCAAATTTTTACAGTCAGAAATATTTTAATTTGAAGAAAACCCTAAAAATGGAGAAAAACCTAGTTTTGAAAGCTTTAAAAGGAAAACCAGTAGAGAACATACTTGGAGGAACAGAGCGGAGGTCGTGGATGGACGAAAGAATCACCAAACTCGAGTGGTTGATACTGTAGCAACTCAGTGGAGGCGAGTTGAGTTGAAAGCAAAGAGAAGAGTGGAGAATGACTCCAAAACTCAGGTTTAAAAACCTAATTTGGGGTCGTGTGGTTGCAAAATTCGACCAAATATGCGACCACATGATCGACCACAGGTTCTCGGTGAGCTGACAGATTTCGTGTGGTCGCACCCTGTGGTCGCACATACTGCGACCACACTATCGATCACAGGCTCTCGGTGAGCTAACAGGGTTTTGTGTGGTCGCATACCCTGTGGTCGCATGTACTGCGACCCCACCATCGACTACACGATGGAAAATACTGTATTTTGACTGAATGACTTGAAAATTAAAATTTCACATTGATTAATTAGATTTTGACATGGGAATGACGTATATTATGATTGCCTCACATGTTCTATGATTTTCAGACACTACCACCACCGAAAATAGGAAATGGTTGGGCGAAGAGTAACCAGGCGAGGACGTAACCCAATTCCACCACCACCACCACTTGTGGAGGAAAATAGCCATGAAAACCCTGAAAGACAAGAGAATCAGAATGTGTAACACCAGGAGCCAACAACCAGGCTAATCCTATAAATTTGCCAGCCCCACCTACAGATTTAACTACTGCGGTAATGAACCTAGCACAACAGCTGCAGCAAATAGAGCAGGTGCAAGCCAATATGCAAGCTGCTATGGGAATGACTTTTTCAGCTGTACATACTACACCTATACCAGCCAGACAAGCTAGCACCATACCAGGGGGTAGCAACACGGTACCTCAAGCACCTTAAATGTCAGTTGTACAAGCTCCAGTACAAAACCCTAAAGTAGCCCAAGGCAGTTACCAGTATCAATCACCTATATATGGAGCCTATGCTCAGTATCAGTTGGACCATTTTCGACTGATTGAGCATTTTTTGAAGATGAAGCCTAAGGAGTATAATGGTAAGCCAGCGGATCCTTTGTGGCCAGCTCACTGGATCGACGAGATGGAAAGGAACTTCATGATGATGATTGTTAATGAAGAGGAAAAAGTGCTATGTGCCACATTTATGCTAAAGGGCGATGCACGCCACTGGTGGAAGTCTACTCGGAGTTATCTATTAACGAAGCACGCCTAATTAACCTGGGCTATCTATAAAGAGGCATTCTTCGAGAAATATCTTCTCAGAAGTTTCAGAGATGCTATGGAAAGAGAGTTCCTGAGTTTGTATCAGGGACAGAAGACTGTGGATGCGTATCAACAGCGTTATGAAGAGCTGTTTTTCTTTGCTCCCTCTAGCATGCAGGAGGAAAATACCAAAATCCGAAGGTTCGTCATGGGACTTAGGGGAAGTATCTGGGATCATGTATTGGGACTGAAAAAGAAAGTTTATAATGAAGCGGTACAGATTGCTCGAGTACTGGAATCGAGCTAGAGGGAGAGTTACTTTGCTCAGAATAGAGGTATCAAAAGGCCTAATGGAAATTCATATAACGGAGGAAACACAAAGACCTTTAAACCCTTCCGTACTCAAGGCTTTAATGCTGCAGCCAAGACTACTCCAAAAGTCCAACCTCAACAGAAGCAAAATAGTGAAGGAGTAAAATGCTATAACTGTAATTAAATGGGACATTATTCAAGGGAGTGTCCTAAGCCCAGGAAGCAGCTACAACAATGAAAGGTTTATGCAGTTACATCTGAGGATGCTGCCGCATCGCTCGATGTGGTCACAGGAATGACCTGAACCTTTCATTTTGTATTACCTTGTGTGAGCATGTAAACTAAATTAAAACAAATCACAGGTATCATACCTATTAATGGCATACCCGCCAGAGTACTCTTTGATTCTGGAGCTACTCATTCTTTTATATCTGTGTCATTTAGAAAGAAGCTAAATCTACCCCTCAGATCTTTAGACTACAAATTGCTTGTACGATCGCCTATGGGATTAGAAGTGGAACTAGAAAAAGGTTATGGACCATGTCTAGTTCTTATCGACGAGAAGATTTTGGATGCAACCTTAATTCAACTTGAGATGGAAGACTTTGACGTTATCTTGGGAATGGATTGGTTAGCTTGGCATTCTGCAAACCTATTATGTGCAGAAAAGAAACTGACATTTAAAGACAAGGAAGGAGCAGAGTTTAGTTTTGCGAGAACCAGACTTCCCTGAAAACGAAAACTCATCCTCTCTGCATTAAAGGCTAGAAAATGCCTCGAGAAAGGAGGAGTTGGGTATCTAGTATCCGTGGTTGATCTCACCAAGGAAGTACCACGAATGGAAGATATTGATGTTATGCGTGACTTTCCGACGTATTTCATAAGGAACTACCAGGACTACCACCCAACTGAGCGACAGAGTTCATTATAGATCGTATACCCAGAGCTGCACCAGTATCTAAAACACCTTATCGAATGGCTCCTACTGAACTGAAAGAACTGAAGGTACAGTTACAAGAATTACTGGACAAGAGTTATATCAGACCCAACATATCACCATGGGGAGTGCTAGTATTGTTTGTGAAGAAGAAGGACGGTAGTGTTCGACTGTGTATAGACTATCGAGAATTAAATAAGCTTACAATCAAGAATCGATACCCGTTGCCTCGGATCGATGACTTGTTCGATCAGTTGCAAGGTGCCAAAGTGTTCTCCAATATTGATTTTCGGTCAGGATACCATCAGTTGAAGATTAAGGAAGGTGATATTCCAAAGACAACATTTAGATCAAGATATGGACAATATGAATTTTTAGTCATGTCTTTTGGATTGACTAACGCACTTGCAACTTTTATGGAACTCATGAATCGGGTATTCCATGATATGTTGGATAAATCAGTCATTGTGTTTATTGACGACATATTGGTCTACTCCAAGGACAAAGAAACTCATGTCACAAATCTATTTTCGCTCTGCAGCGACTAAGAAAAGAGAAGCTTTACGCCAAATTTACAAAGTGTGAGTTTTGACTAAATAAGGTCGCTTTCCTAGGCCATGTTGTATCCGCTGAGGGAATTAAAGTGGATCCTAGCAAGATTAAAACCATTGTGAAATGGGAAGCACCTAAGAGTATTATAGAAATCAGAAGTTTTTTAGGTCTAGCTGGGTATTACCGACGATTCGTGGAAGATTACTCTAGAATCGCCGTACCTCTCACTAGTTTGATTAAGAAAGGAGAAAAGTTTGTTTGGACCGACAAATGTAAGGAGGGTTTCCAAACATTGAAGGCTAGATTGATATCCGCTCCCATCTTAACTATTCTTATTTCAGGACAACCATTTACCTTGTACACTGATGCGTCTGGGTTGGGTTTAGGATGTTTGCTTATGTAAAGAGAACAAGTAGTTGTGTATGCTTAAAGACAACTGAAGACACATGAGAAGAACTATCCCACTCATGACTTGGAATTAGCAGCAGTAGTACATGCTATCAAGATATGGAGACATTATTTGTATGGAGAGAAATTTCAGATTAAATCAGATCATAAAAGTCTCACTTATCTTTTTAATCAGAAGGAGTTGAACATGAGACAAAGAAGATGGCTGGAATTATTGAAGGATTATGATTAAGATATTCAGTATCATCCAGGAAAGGCTAATGTAGTTGCTGATGCGCTAAGCAGAAAAGCAATGATAAAATCCCAGGGAGAAGTTAACACGACTACGAAAATGTGTGTTACAGGAAAAGTATTCAATCATGGTAATGAGTAGTTTGTGATAGATACACCGGATGGATCAACCAACCAATGATTTATTCATTGGTTTTCAAATATGTTTGCCACCTTGAAAATTATACCTGATCTGATAGAGGAAGTAAAAGCCGCTATTAAATCAAACCCTTATCTGAGAATGGTGCAAGAAGACATCGAAAAGGTAGGACTACTTCTGAGTTCACCTTAGACGTTGAAAATGTACTAAAATACAAAGGAAGAGTATGTGTTCCTGAAAATGAAAACTTGGATATTAGACACAGACTAATGAAGGAAGCTCACACCACCTCTTATTCGGTACATCCTAGAAGTACGAAGATGTATCATGATCTGAAGAAACTATATTGGTGGAGAGGAATGAAAATGGATGTAGCTAAATTTGTATCTCAATACCTAATTGTCAGAGGGTAAAGGTTGAAAGGCAAATACCTGCAGGATTGTTGCAGCCACTGCCAGAACCAGCATGGAAATGGGACTGCATCACTATGGACTTCGTCACCGGGTTACCATTGACTCCCCGAGTAGTTGACGCGGTCTAGGTGATTGTAGATCGTCTGACTAAGACAGCTCGCTTCATAGCTATACGACCTCAGTATACCCTAGAGAGGTTAGCCAAGCTATATGTGGATAATATTGCCAGATTGCATGGTGTACCTGAAAGCATTGTGTCCGATAGAGACCCATGCTTTACCTCCAAGTTTTGGGAAGGATTACAGGAAGCTATGGGTACAACGTTGAAGTTCAGTACTGCATTCCATCCTCAGACAGACGGACAGTCGGAGCGTACCATTCAGATTTTAGAAGACATGCTTCGAGCCTGTGTTATTGATTTCAAAGGATCATGGGATGAGAAACTACCATTGATCGAGTTCGCCTATAACAACAGCTATCAGGCTACTATACAGATGTCACCCTATGAAGCACTATATGGTAGGAAGTGTCGAACTCCTTTGTTTTGGAATAAAGTTAGAGAACGGAGTATTGTTGGACCATGGTTTGTTGAAGAGACTTGTCGAGTGGTCGACATTATCAAGGAAAGAGTTAGAATAGCTCAGAATCGGCAGAAACAGTATGCAAATACTCGACGTCGAGACTTTGAATTCGTTGTAAGTGATAAGGTATTCTTAAAAGTATCACCTATGCGAGGCTTAAAACGATTCGGGCAAAAAGGGAAGCTAAGTCTGAGATATGTTGGGCCATATGAGATTCTAGCTAAACGTGGAAAAGTGGCGTATCAGTTAGCACTACCCCCATCTATGTCAAGTGTGTATGATGTATTTCATATCTCATTACTAAAGAAGTACGTCAATGATCCAACACACGTTATAACAGCGGATCCACCGGGTCTAACTGATGATTTGACATTCGAAGTAGCACCAACTGAAATTACCAGCCGAAAGTGTCACACCCCAATTCAGATTATTCAGAACGGTGTGACGAATCGCTAATAAATCAATGGTTCAACCAGGATCTCTAATAGGCTGTGTCCTTTTAGATTAAACCATACACATCCACAACCATAATCAGAATAAATACACAATAGCGAAAGTCTTAATATTAAATAAACTGAGAAATCTAATTGTGATAATCATAAATAAAATATCAAATTATGTTGTATCAACCGAGACATAAGTAAATAAAATATCAAATTACATTTCCTTAATAGTTCAAATAAAAATCTAATCGAAAACGCATGAGTTGCACTGGCATGAGGAGTCATGCGTCTCCACTATAACTTCAACCTCCATTGCAGCCACGTGCCCGTACATAGAAGCATTCATATAATCTTCCACAGTGGTACCTGCATCATCAACTAAAAATATTCGACGTCGAAAGGGTAAACACACATCACAACTCAGTGAGCAAACAAAACAATGCAACAAACATATGCATGCATTCAATTCATATCTGTGGTTTGGTATATAAGTTTGCAATGTGCTATAGAAAGGTTCGGTGGCCGCCTCACCTCTATACACGAGTGTGTGAAGCTGCCCAAAGGTTAACGTTTATTGTCGTCCCACATGCACCCACTATGGAATAGAGACAGAGCTAAAGTGTTTAGGACCACATCGCATCACACTTCCCCTGATACTCTACCCATACCAACACGTAAGCCCCTGCTGGTGAGGACTTACAAACTGGGCTCGCAACTAACCAATCCTAATGTCAAACAGTGTATCCAAGGCCTCACCCCAGCATCCCTCAATACATCCATAGAGATAGAGCTAAGGCCCTCCGGTAGAGTCGAAGACTACACGGTCCGAGACCACCTCCCCTGATACCCTACGACGTCATAGTTCTGCTAAGGTAATGGCGATACTACGATGTCAGTGGACAAGACTTGAGTAGAGATAGAGCTAGAGTCTAGTGACCAGGCTGAACCACAATGTCACGTCCTCCCCCTGATGCTCTACTCGCATCAAGCACACTAACCATACACATACATTCACATGTCTATTCCTAGCATCATCATCATCATCATGTTATAAATACAATAGAATTAAATATGCATGAACATTAATAGCAGGAATATTGGATGACATGTTGAATGCACATTACAAGCATACACACATAGAATCAGTCACGGCATTGGACTCAAGAAAATAAAAACAGTTTATTATTAGCCAATTAGTTTAGGTCTTGTCCCCTCACCTTTGCTTGAGTGTAAATCCTCTTTCAAGCTCTAAGAATCACCTTTATATCAATAAAAGAACCTAACAAGTCGATATATTTTAATTAGAATTCATTCCGACAATTTTAAGCTTGCTGTTAAGCTAGGGTCGCAGGACGGGGCGTAGGTAGGGTAGCAGTTTTCTGCGACCCCAGGGTGTAGGGTCGATGCTAGGGTCGGATGTTCCATCGACCCTAGGTGCGACCGCAGCTTCCTTGGACTTCTCGAAAGCTGGGGGTCGAACCTGTGGTCTGGTAGGGTCAATTCCCAATCGACCCTACGTGCGACCGCACGTGGTTTGAGTCGATTTTTTCATTCTACAGTCTAATATTTCAAGTTTGAGTCCTATGGCTTACTTCCACAGTCTATTCTATACTTTTTCTATAGCTTAAAACTCCAAGTTACTTCCTTACTTTGCCTACCATGATTCCCTCCATGGATGGATGATTTGGGTTTCTCCTAGATCATACCCTCTTCATGAACTATTCTAAGGTTTTAAATTATTAATGGAAGCATATCCATACCTTAGGTTTGCTGAGATTTAGAGGTTTCTCTGAATTCTTCTCTTTAGTCTACTTCTCCAATTTTCTTTCTCTTCTCCTTCTCTTCTCTTTCAATTAGGGTTTCAAAAGGAGTGAAACAGGCTAAGGGACGTTCTATTTATAGAGGAGAACCTCCCAAAATAAGTCTCATTGAGATTAGGAAAGAATCCCCTTGAAATTTGAAAAGTTTCCTATTTACGGTTTCTGTCGATGATGAGGGGGTCGATGAGGGGGTCGGAGATCCCGTCGACCCTAGGGTCTAAATTGTCCGACCCTAGGTCTAAAATTCAGGGGTCTAACTCCCTAATGAGGTGGGGTCAACTCTGCCTATTTGGGTATGCGACCCTACCCCCTATTTTACTGTTTTTGGGTCAGTTTAATACCTGGTCTCGTATTTTCTTCACGCACTTGGTCCATTTGGCTCGACTATGATAGGTAGACCTGATACAAGGTGGTAAGATCGGTTAGTTCGATACGGGTCTTACAGAAAGGTTCAACGTCTACGCAATCGTGACATTCATTATGTTAAGGTTACTTGGAGAAGCCAAGATGTAGAAGAGATCACATGGGAAGAAGAGAATACCATGCAAAAGCAATATCCTCACCTTTTCGACTCGGAAGGTATGTGCAAATTTCGAGGACAAAATTTATAATAAGGGGGGAGTTGTAAGACCCGTATCGAACTAACCGGTCTTACCACCTTGTATCAGGTCTTCCTATCATGGTCGGGCCAAGCGGACCAAGTGCGTGAAGAAACCACAAAACCAGGTATGAAATTGAATCCAAAAACAGTCAATTAGGAGTGTGTGGTCGCATACCTAAACAAGTGTGGTCGACCACACCTTAGACCAAAGCGACCACATAAATCTGGGTCGTGTGGTCGCAAGTTTTGGACTGTGTGGTCGACGGGTTTTGCGACCACACCTGCGACCACACAAACCCAGTCAGACTCTGTGATTAGGAAACCTTCCTAATCTGAAGGGGGGTTCTTTCCTAAACTAAGTAAGGCTTATTATGGAGGATTTTCCTCTATAAATAAGACATCCCTTAGCCTCTTTCATCCTTTTAGAACTCAAACTGAAAATGAGAGAAAGAGAAGAGGAGGAAGAAAAGGAGAATTGAAGAGGAAGACTAAGAGGAGGAAAATTCAGAGAAAACTCTGAATCTTTAACAAGCTTAAGGTATGAAAATATTCCCCATGTCAATTGAATGTCTAGAATAGTTCATGAAGGAGATAGGGATTTAAGTGAGACCCCAATCATCAATCCATGGATAAATTCCAAGAGAATCCATGGAAGGAATTTATGTGGATGAAGGATTATATAAAAATATTAGTTATGAGCCATAGAACAATCATAGGAAGGACCATGATGATAAGCCAAGGAATCCAAACATGAAGGAATGGAGTTGAGAGTGAAAAAGTCGACCATCACATGTGTGGTCGCATGATATGCGACCACATGAGACATACATATTCGACTACACACCCTCGGGAAGTCCAGGAAGGGTGTGGTCACATGATATGCGACCACACCTTGCGACCACACACCCTGTGGTCGCAGAAATTGAGACCACAGGTGCTGCCATACCTGTGACCCCTCAGTTTTTATTAATCTAAATTGTTGGAAATAAATTCTAATTTAAAATCAATAAATTTATTAGGTTTTCAAGTGGTTTAAAAGTTATTTACAAAGCTATAATGAGGATCTACTATCGACCAATGGTGAGGGAACAAGACCTAAATTAATTGGCTAATAATAAACTGTTTTTATTTATTGAGTCCAATGCCATGAATGATTCTATGCTTGTATGCTTGTAATGTGCATTTCACATGTCATCAATATTCATGTTATTACTGCTCATGCATATTTAATTCAGTTTATTTATAACATGATGATGATGATGATGATGCTAGGAATATGCATGTGAATGTATGTGTGTGGTTAATGTGCTTGATGCGAGTGGAGCATCAGGGGGAGGACGTGACACTGTGGCTCATCCTGGTCACCGGACTCTAGCTCTATCTTTACTCAAGTCTTGTCCACTAACATCGTCGTATCGTCATTACCTTAGCAGAACTATTATGTCATAGGGCATCAGGGGAGGTGGTCTCGAACCGTGTAGTCTCTGACTCTGTCGGGGGGCCTTAGCTCTATCTATATGGACTTATTGAGGGATGTTGGGGTGAGGCCTTGGATACACTGTTTGACATTAGGATTGGTTAGTTGCGAGCCTAGTTTGCAAGCCCTCGCCAATAGGGGCTTAGGTGTTGGTATGGGTAGGGCATCAGGGGAAGTGTCATGCGGTGTTTGATCCGGACACTTTAGCTCTATATCTATTCCATGATGGGTGCATGTGGGACGATAATGGTGTTTGATCCATTGGACGGCTTCACAAACTCGTGTATAGAGGTGCGATGGTCACCTATCCTTTTTATTGCACATTGTAAACTTATGAACCAGACCAAAGATATGAATTAAATGCATGCATATGTTTGTTGCATTATTTTGTTTGCTCATTGAGCCATGATGTGTGCTCACCCTTTCGATGTCGAATATTTTTAGTTGATGATGCAGGTCCTACTGTAGAAGATTATGTGAATGCTCCGACGTACAGACATGTTGCAGCGATGGACATGGAAGCTATGATAGAGTCGCATGATTCGTCGTGCAAGTGTAACTCATGTGTTTTTGAGTAGATTTAGTTATGGGATTATTCAGAACATGTAATTGATTAATTTATTTTATTTTATGTCTTAGTCATTTGGAGATAATTGGATAATTTATTTATGTTATCACTGTTAGATAATCAGTTCATTAATATTAAAGACTTCCGCTATTGTTTATTTACTCTGATTATGGTTGTGGATGTATATGGTTTAAGCAAAGGGACACGGCCTATTCGAGATCCTGGTTGAACCGTTGGATCATAGACGGTTCATCACACCATTTTGGTTGGTTCAGAATTGGGGTATGACAGATACGACCCCGATCTGGTATCTTTCATAACTCGGTATGGCCCCTCCCACTTTGGAGTTAGGTTGCCCTGTTGAGTGGGAGCGGTGACAGCCGTCGATCGTAGAACCAGGTCACCCACTTGGAACAAATTCTTCTTGACCCTTGAATTGTAATACATGATAGTTTTTTGCTGGTAAGCTGCTATATGCAGTCGAGCAGTCTCGTAAACATCTTTTAGAAGGTCCAGATCCATGAGGAGGACGATTTTGTTAGTATCATCATTGAAGTTTAATACTCTGTAATTTTTTTCTACTACCTCGACCGAGATAACGGCTTCGGAACCGACTGCCAATTTGAATGGGGTGGCTCCTGTAGCCGTTCTTTGGGTAGTTCGATACAACTATACCACACTGGGTAACTCTTGAGCCCATGCTTGCCTCTTTTTTTCCACGCGTCGTGCTAGGCCATGCAACAGAGTGCGGTTCGTGATTTCTGTCTGTCCATTAGTTTCTAGGTGCGGCACCGACGCAAATCTATGCTGAATTCTGTGATCGCGGCAAAATTTATTGAAGATTCTACTGGAGAACTGGGGACCATTGTCGGTAACTAACACTTGTGGGATCCCTTATCTGTAAAGGACATAAAGTCTGAAGAATTCCTTAGCTTTATGTGCGGTGACCCTTACCATTGCCTTTACTTCGATCCACTTGGTGAAGTAATCAATTGCCACCAAGATATATTGAAGTTGTCCCTTCGCCTGTGGGAAGGGTCCCAGAATGTTCGTACCCTAGACTGCGAAGGGAATGAATGAAGGGATAGGTTGCAGCTGAGCGCACGGGCTATGAGACATGGGAGCATGCTTCTGACACGCTTCACAAGTTTTGGCGTACCTTTCGCAATCGCTCATCATATGGGGCCAATGATAGCCCATTCGAATGATCTTAAAGCACGTGGTGCGCCCGCATTGGTGGGCTTCGTAGATTCCCTCATGAACCTCCGCCATGATATACTTGGCCTTCGAGGGTGGAGCACAACGAAGTAAAGGAAAGGTATAAAACTTCTTATAGAGTACCTCACCATGAACGACATACGACCCCGCCTGAGTCTGAATGCGCCGGACTTCCTTCTTGTCTTCTGGCAGGATGCTTTCCCATAGATAAGTGAGCAAGGGATCCATCCAACAGGGTTCGACGTCTATGAGTAAGACTTCCACCACTGGGTCGATGCTGGGATCTGATAGGTTCTCGACATACACTGGTACATCGAAGCTGCTTAAATCACTAGACCCCAAGTGTAAGAGGGCATCTACTTCAGTATTCTGATCACGAGGTATGCTGACCCTCGCAAACTTCTCCAGAGGTTCAATGAGCTATTTTACGAGGGCCAAGTATTTAGTAAGACAGTTCTGTCGGGCTTCATAAATCCTCATAACCTGCCGCATGACCACTTAGGAATCCCCATGCACCAACAAATGGGTAACCCTCAACTTTCTAGCCAATCTTAGCCCTGCCACCAGGGCTTCATACTCCGCCACATTATTGGTTGTTGAGAAGCCAAAGCATACGGATGTTAGTACCTTAAACCCTTCAGGGCTAATGAGGACAATACCTACTCCAACGTCGTCCTTGTTGGAAGCTCCATCTATGTACATGACCTAGGAAGGCTCTTTAGGGCCGAGAAAGATTTTGACCTTAGCTTCTTCAAGTGCTCGTTCTGCATTTGAACCTTCTTCTTCACTGCATGGAAGGGTACTTTCAATCAAGAAATCCACCATGGCTTGTGCCTTGATGGTGGTCCGTGGCTGAAACTTGAGGTCAAATTCCTCGAGTTCGACTGCCCAATTGATCATACACCCTGATACATCTGCTCTAGAGAGGAACTTATTTAGGGGTCGATCTGTCAATATAGTGATGGAGTGAGACTGAAAGTACGATAGTAGTTACGGGCAGAAACCACCACGACTAGAGCCAACTTTTTGATAGACAGATACCTGGTCTCAGCATCTAATAAGACCTTACTGATGTAGTAAACAGGATGTTGCACCTTATCAACCTCCTTGACTAATACACCACTGACCGCACATGGTGGGACCGCCAAGTAGAGTAGTAACATATCTCCTGTCTCTGGCTTCACCAGCAATGGAGGTGAAGATAGGTACCTCTTAAGACCGCGAAACGCTTCCTCACACTCGGCCATCCACTCGAAAGTCTTGGATCCCTTAAGAGTTTTGAAGAATGGGAGACATCTATCAGCAGACCTGGACATGAATCAACCGAGGACAGTAATTTGTCCTATAAGCACTTGTACTTGCTTCGGTGTAGTTGGAGATTTCATATTTTGGATCGTCTCGATCTTCATGGGATTGGCTTCAATCCCTCTCTAGGACACCATGAACCCCAAAAACTTGCCAGACTGTACCTCCAAAAGCACATTTCGAGGGATTGAGACGCATGGAATTTCTCCGTACCACATCGAAGACCTCTTTGAGGTCCGTCAAGTGATTTGGCACCTGAGCTGTCTTGACCGGGAAGTCGTCCACATACACCTCCATGATCCGACCAATCTGTCTTTCAAAGACTTTGTTAACAAGCCTCTGGTACATCGCCCCCGCATTTTTAAGTCCAAAGGGCATTAATGTGTAGCAGTAGGTGCCCTTGCTAGAAATGAAGGTTGTATTCTCCTCGTCTTCTTTGGCCATCTTTATTAGATTATACCCTGAATATGCGTCTAGAAAAGATAGCAGCTCTTGCCCCGCAATAGCATCGATGAGCTGATCTATCCAAGGCAGGGGGTAGGAATCTTTTGGGCATGCTTTATTAAGATTAATAAAATCGGTATATACACGCCAGCGGTCATTAGACTTAGGCACTAGTACAGCATTGGCCAACCGGTTTGGATAATACACTTCTCGGATAAATCTGGCTTTCAACAACTTCTCGACCTCTTGATCTATGATCTCCTGCTTCTCTACCAAAATAGCTCTTTTCTTTTGTCAGATAGGGCATTGGTGTGGATCTATCTTTAAGTAATGCTCCATGGTCGAATGTGGAATCCCGGGCATGTCTTTGGGAGTCCAAGCAAAAATGTTAGAGTTCGCCTTTAGAAACTTTATGAGTTCTTGTCTTTGATCTTCTGGGAGGGCCGAACCAATGAGAAATGTCTTTTCCGAATGGTCATCATTAAAAGGCACCGGAATGAGGTCTTCAAATGGAGTGGTCCATTCCACCGAAAAATTGTCATGGTATTCATCTAGCTGGATTACCTGAACGGGCTGATCTTCCTCGATGGTGGCAAGGGAGGCTGCATGACACCTTTTTGACACTGACTGGTCAGCCTTACAGCATCCGACCCCCCATTAAGTGGGAAACTTCATATGTAGGTAATAGGTTGACAGGCAGGCCCGTAGCTTATTAAGACCAGTCCTACCGAGGATACCATTGTGGCTCAACAGGGTGTCTACCACCATGTACTTCATATTGATACTAACTCGTGCTGGATAAGTCCCCAGGCGAGTATCGATTTGAATAGCTCCCTTTACCCGTACTCCTTCACCATTAAAATCCAAAAGAGAATATCTAATGGGTCTTAACTGTTCATCCTTGTAGCCTAATATCCGGTAAGTGTCGTAGTAGAGGATTTCACAAGCACTACCAGTGTTGACTAATATACGACTTACTTCCCACTCTTCTCCAATGGCCATCTTGATAATAAGGAGGTCTTCGTGAGGGGTAACAACATCAATAAGGTCATCATCACCAAAATAAATATACCCCTCATACCTGAATTTTTTAGAGGACGACCCCCCCATGTTTTCTGTTCCTTTGCGGGCTTGCTTTTCTTTAGTTGATTATTCTTCCACAGGCTCAACCATGATCGGGAGTACTTCGCACTGCATATGTTTCAGCCAGACAGTCACCATCATACACTCTGGATGACTTAATGTCACATATTCATCATCGCTTAGCCCCAGATCTTGTTCTGGGCCTGCCTTTTCCAATAACCTCCGTGGGGACTCTTTTTGCGAACAGTTCGAACCCCCCAGGTAGGGTACTCCTTCATCCTCTCTTGTCAACCTTCTAAGCACAGATCAATCTGGCCCATAAATCCCCTTGGGGGTGACCTTGGGGGTGGTAGAGGCCTATGCTCGACCCTCTCCCTCCCCCCCGGGCCCTAATGGGAGGAGACGGGGGAAGCACCACCATAGGTGTAGATGGAGGGGGTGGTGCTGGTCTTGGACCTACAAACTCCGTCCATCGTCCATGCTGGATCAAATATTCAACCAGGCCCTTTAAATGTCTGCATGAGTTGTGTCATGGCCATGATCTTGGTGATGTGCGCAATATAGCCACCTGTTGCGCTCATCGGGCCGGACAATCATCTTAGGTGGAGGGACCAGTAAGGGGTCACCTCTTTTGATGTTTAGTATTTCAACCATGGTCCGGTTAAGAGGGGTATACTCAGGTGTAGGGCAGGCCGGGTACAGTTCCTTGGCTACTTTAGTTTTCTTGCTTGTTTCTCCTTCTTTAGGAGCTTTCTCCAGAGCTTCGTTCTTCTTTCTTTCTACAGCTAGAGGAGATGGATTCACTTGTCTAGGTCTCTGCCACAGCCTCTACTCCCGATGCATATCGATCGCATTGACTGAAAATCTCCGCGTGAATTCTAAGGTGTTTCTTGTTAAGAGAAAATACCAACTAAGGATCCTAACAAGCTTTAGACAGGGTTGACACGACCATATCTGGCTGTAGGTCTTTAATTTCTTCTGCTACTCCCAAGAAACGGGTGATGAAGGGTCAAAGAGGCTCCCCTTCGCCTTGTTTGATCACCATCAAATGGGATAAGTTCTTCTTCTGAGCTTGATTCCCCTGAAAGTGGGAGAGCAACAAACAGTTGAGCTCCTTGAAAGTCCCAACCGATTGAGGGGGAAGATTATTAAACCACGTCCTTCCAACTTCTCGTAGAGTGGTGGGGAAAGCTCTACAACACAAAGCGTCATGGTGGCTGTAGATGACCATTCCCACCTTAAAATTATCCAAGTGTTTCTCTGGATCTGTCTTGCCATCATACCATCCAACATTTGGGAGGGCAAAATTGGTAGGTAGAGGATGGTTCATAACCTCATATGTTATAGCAGTCTTTGTAGCATACTCTTGGAGGGCCGTCGGATCGACCCCTCTCTCAACATGTTGCACCCGATCCATCAAATCTTTCACGAGACGTTCTAATCGGGCTGTATTTTCATCGCCCGTGGGAGTGCTACCTACCGAGGGAACGGTTGCCACTGGTACAACTGGCGAGGGTGCTATAACGGATAGGATAGCAGTTGCTCTCTCTCTTCGTGTAGCGTCGACCCTTGCTTGGGTTTCTTCTTAGACTCGCCTAGCTTCTTCAACCCTCACTTGGGTATCCTCTCGGGCTTGTCGAGCAGCGTCGACCCTGGCCTGGGCATCTTCTCGGGCACGTCTGCTTCGTCGACCCTCCTTTGTGCCTCCCGAGTCACATCTGCCTCTGGCCCACCTATCTCCCTGTCTTAACCCCAACCTATTTGAGATAGACGACGGTCGTGAGACAGTCGGGGATTCATGGCTGCTTTCGATGATTTCAGTAGGGTCGACTTCTGGAACATACTGAGATTGAGACTCTCCCCAACGATCGCTTCGACCCCTGCAGTGATATGAATCAACCAAAGGATTAGCCCGCCTTGGGTTAGGGGGCAGGCACAGCCTGTGGCGTAGAGCGTCTGGATTTTCGAGATCTCTGGGGGACTTTCGAAACATCCACTGGAGGTGCTGAAGCGGCCGATACACTTTTGGGTCGCTGTTGCAACAACTCCGTCAAGGCTGCCAACTGCTGGGCCAGTTTATCAAATTGTACGCTGGTGACATACTAAGATGGGTAAGGGTTGAGACCACCTGCTCCTTCGGTAGAAGGCTCCTCCGGTAGAACGTCTTGCGGGTGCGGACCCAAAGGGATATCCACCCGTTCTCGAGATATATTCGCTTCAGTATGATGGGCTTGGGTTTCCCATAGGTTATAGGAACTTTCGGCTCTTCCTGCTGGTGCCATCCTTAAAAAAGTACGCCAAGGGGGAAAGGTATAGAGTGACTTGAAGGGAAATAAGGTAGAAAAGGAAGAAGAGAATATTAGAGGCTTTTCTTTTTGAACTAGTTCAAGGGAAAGGAAAAACTTCAAGAGACAAAGTATGTCAAGGCCCCACGGTGGGCGCCAAACTGTTGTCAATGGAATCCGTAAGACTAGATTTCCCAAGACATACAATATGGAAATCTCAGTGAAACACCAGAGTTTCTTCAGAAATAAGGGTTCCCTGAGATACTGGGAGTACAACAATCTTCCCTTCCGCTGAGATAGGAACATAAAGAAAAAAAAATAGAAAAATCAGATGTGTAAAACCTAAAGATGAGAAGTTTTTCTTGGTGATAGAGAAAATCCCAATTCTTTTCATTGATGTCCTCTTGTTACATATATAGGTTCAATAGGAGGCTTCATAAGCAAGCTCCTCCATACCTATCACTATTTCAATCATCAGTTACCTAGAGAATAGTCGTGCGGCTACGACCCCTTAGGACAGCGCTACGACGTCCTGTCAGCCACTTACGACCCCCCTTGATCTTCTTCAACCCTCCTTTTGAACTATATCTCCCTTACCTTCTGATCCCGGTTTCTGTCCTTATATTTTTATCAAGTAATGGTCTAGCTTCATGCTGATTCGGTCCATGATATGGTGATTTGACTGGTAAAGTCAGCATACCTTGCATTTATGGTTGTTGTCAGCATTTATGAGTATTAATGACAAACCATTAATGGCCCAACTACCCACATCAATCTGTCACATCTTATTCGAGTCAGCATAAGGGGTCGAACATGAGTTCATTTTGATATTTTTCGTCATTTCTTTCTTCTCATACCTCTTACCTTGGATGTATGCCACGTGTCCCTCTCCCGAGGATCATCCTAAATTCTCTTCCAACAGCCAGATTTCGTATCTACTATTATTTTCCCCTAACAATATTATTCATGGGAACTCTTCCCAAAAAAATAAAAACCAAAAAAACTTGAATTTTTTTTTCTAAGATTTTTCTTTTACTATATGACAATCCAGACAGAACCAATAATAAATTGATAAGGAATTGTGAAGAGAAACCAATAAGAGATTGATGGTTCTACATTAATAAAAAAAATTTTCCAATAAAAAAATGAAGAAAAAAAAAAAAAAGAGTTGACAAGATCTATGTTCATGAGGGAGGGATTGACATTCTAGGAATAAGTCTCCATGTCATAAGTAGGGAATAGCAAAAGATCCTTAAATTGTAACTCACTCTTCATATCATCATCTCTAAAGCAAAAGTAACATAATTAGCATGAATCATGAATCCCAATCCACTATGATTATGTTTGGTTAGAAGAATCGATGGGAAATGATCATTGGTGGGATCATGCATTCAACATACATGATAGATATGTTGCTGATTGTTTGTCGAGTTTTATCCATTAATGATCTTGAAGTTTTATGTATGGGAGAAGAATTTACATGTTAGCAGGGTATATTTGTGTATTATATATTAGCATGAAAATAGAATAAAGAAAAGACCAGTAGTCGATCACATCCGGATTTGAAGAAAGAGGAAGATAGAGAAAGAGGTACACAGCGTTAGTGCGTACTTCTTTTTTCCTTTATTATATACACTTGAACAGTAAGATGTAAACTTTAAGCAAACATGACATATTGTTGTTTGGGATTTTCACTTTTTCTTTTGGGTCAAAATTTCAGATTGGGTGAGAATGGATAAGGAAACTTTAGTCTTTTCAAGAGCAAGACTCTCAATAGCCCCCATAGATAGAGAGATCTAAGGCTTAGACTAGTAGGGTTTTAATAATTTGATCAATAAACTTAGGAGACTAACTGTAAATGATTTGGTAAAATAGTATTGGATTAATAATGGAAGATTATCAAAGAATAAAATATAAGTTCAATGGTTCTTTTAGAATCATTTTCATGTTTTTAGTATGAAACCATGAAATAGTGATGACATCTTAATCATTGGTATTCTTGACACCCATGCGGAGGATTCCAATCTCCACCCCCATTAAATTTGATTCGTTCGATCCCTTAATCATATGTTCACATGTACTTTTTTTGTCATGTCGAACAAAAAAAAATGGTGAGTAAATATGAACCAATGTCTACAAAAAAAATAATTTTTTACGGGTGAATTGAAATTTGACTTGGGAAAGAAACCTTGGGTTCTAATTATCCCAAAAATTTGGGACCTACCCAAATAACCACGTTGCAAATATTTGTGTCACCTAAAATAGGGGTTTGGATCCTCTCCTGTTGTTGGAGTCACTTCCGTCATGATCCAACAGCTGGTATGTGCATCGATTGAGTTCCAATCACTAGATCACAACTAGAGCGACTAGACAATAGGCGATGATCTGTTTCCTTAAAATAGCCTTCTCAACGAGCAATCCAACTAAGAAAAAGAGATTTACAATTGTTACTCATTGTTAACCAAATTATGATTGTTTAGAGCCCTAATCATCCAACTTACTCACACAAGAATGCTGTTATAAGACCTAATAATACAAGGAGATCGAGGGTTTTTCATGCTAGACTGAAGGGAATCACTCATGCCACACCAATCGGAATGTGTTTTCAACAACAGGGAATCCATATGGTTAGAAAAGAGAGAGATTATCAATGAAAAAACTACATAATCAAAATGTGAAAGCATGAGAAAGCATCCTATGCCATGTTACTTGCATGAGGATGTTTTTCCCATATATTAAACTCACAACCACAAAGGACATAATACTTGGTGTGTCCACCATAATAATAATTTAAAAAAAAAGAAGAAAAAGAAACCCCTAAAAATTAGAATATACTTTATGATTTGGGAGGTGCTTACCTTTTCATCGATTATCTGTGAGCTCACAAAATGCTTGAAGAGGCTGTCTGTAGGTCCAAATGAAAAGGCACCATGTTGTGTGAATCATTAAAATGGTCAAAAAGGCAAAGTTGTACCCTCCAACAAAGAAACATTGTCTTAAAAACTTTCTAGCTGTCAAATGGATAGCCAAGTAGCTTAGATTTTTCTTGGATCACATAGGGTGAGGCGTGTTAGAGTTTTAGTCTCTGTTATGTGGGTCTTATGTGAATTGACAAAAAAAACCTGTCTATAAAGCAAAGCTACCAAGGCCTTGATAGCCTAGACCTGAAGATGATAAAGTAACAATCTATAATATATCTATATCAAACAAGCAATCTACAGTGTTTCCATCAGCCTTATTCTCATCTCATACCCAAAAGAAACCAAGAAGTTACATGGGATTCCCTATAATGTAGGAACAAGGAAGTCATTTTCTGGGAAAATGAAGTTTTAAAAGCAATGTGTGGTAGGTAAGCTTCATTTTCATTTCATGTCAAACAAAGGAGACTGGGGAATAGTTAGTTGAGGCTTGGTCCCCATCCACACTCTAAGATCACACCACCAAGTGTCACTAGAGAAGATGCCTCAATCAACAATCAATCTTTCAAAAGTTTATCTAAAATAAAAATGATTCATCAAACCTGTAATGACATCTGTTACAGTTCCTTACAATCTGAAGATCCTAACTTTATGAACTTCCTCAATTGAGAGTATATAATTCAAAATCAATCACACTATGTAAACCATACATTAACCATATTGAAATGATTTCTACAGGGTCTGGTGAGATGTTTACTGAACCAAGACATTTAAATGTAAAGGGGGCTGAAGAATAAGTCCAAAGGAGATCCATGTGCAGATAGTTGAGTACATACTACAATGTACACTGTGGTCTCCCCACATCAAACCCAACAGATATCTATGTTGATGCTACACTCATGACCTGATCAATCTCATATAAAGTCAATAGTACAAACTGTGAAGCATTGAGGACTATATTACTTCCATTCTGGCCAAACACTAGCTGGTCCATTAGGCTACTTTTTCTGTCCAAATATGTTGAATAATTAAAACCATTCCAGCAAGAGATGGTGTATTGGACAGCATAACAACTCAGACATGTCCTTGTCATTTTTAAGGATTTTGTTTTTATGCACCGGCTGTATACATATACAGTCGAGCACGTGAAGTGTGGAGGGTAAAATTGTTATTACACATCATCCCCTCTCCTTCATCCGATGGCAGAAAGCATGGCCATGTATGGCCAATCTTCAAGTAAATATTACCAGTTTATTAGTGGTGGAACCCAACAGCCAATCATATAGCTCAAGACAATCTTTTCTATCATAAGGTAGTTGGATGTTGAATCAGGAAAAAATTAGGGTTGGGAGCTAGGTGCTATCTAGGTATACATAATGGTACAAGTAAACAAGAAGAGTTTGTACAGTGGGTTCCAAATGCCAGGTTATGAGTGGTTAGCACTATACATCAGTGACATCAAATGTTTTCGAAAAAGATTAGTTTACATTAAAAAGATAAAAATTCTTGGGCTGATTATGGGGATCACTTTGAATGAAAAAAACAGATTCAGTAAATAACTATCTGAGATCCACCATCGGCACACCAATCTAATGTGTATTACCAGATTCTTGTCAGTCCCTCTTCAGCTTAAGCTACTTCAATCTTAATCCTTCCTACTTATCTGGCTCCGTTCAAGTTAGGTTTGGTGATCTCAAAGAAAGAATTACAAGTTGATCTTTGACCTGCTTGCTTGAAGAATTTTTCAAACGGGCCATTTATATCAGCCATGTGGAGTTTTGATAGGTAATCTATTTCTGCCAGATTAAGTGATTTGACAATTTCAAATACAGGATCAATCAATTCCTCATCATGAATGTCCATGGATCCTGTACTTGTCAGCAACTTTGGCCTTCACCGACGTATTAGCAAGGGCCTCTGGGTTCACCTGTCAACAATTTTGCAACCTACTGACCTTGCCATGTGACAAAACCAAGACCCGAAAACCCTCATCAAACTGGCCCACCTAGAAATACTATTGTGACCTACCCAACAGTAGAGATTACCACATCCCACCTCCACATGAGAAATAGATGACCAGCTTAAACAAAAACTCACCAAAGAGGCTGATCTAGAAAAATTATTACCTAATTGTAGTTCTTTTCTCAGACCAAACCTAACTTAAATTGAGCCAGATGAGTACATGGTGATATAGAGAGGAGGAGAAAACCCAGGTCTAAACAGAGAACAATCAAAAATACCATTCAGAACCCAAGGGCTTCAAGCAACCCCATATATGAGTTCTGTCGGCGAGTCTACAAACAGATAAACAATACATGGCACTGCAGAAAGTCAGAATCATAAATGCTACACGCAACACATACATATTCGCCATGAGATTGAATTTTTAACATAGAAAGCACCTTTAACTACAAGCTATCTCAATGAAACCAATGAAAGTACGCAACTTTCAGTATGAAACTCTAAAGAGGGCTACAATCAAATGTCGGAATCATTCAAAGGAACACCTTACATTTTATATATAGGACACCAAAAGACTCCGAGAACCTCTCAACATATCAGTCGACAACTTGACGGTTTCGGTGCTCATCACATCACATTATGTGCTTCATGAGAACATACTACTTTTCTGCTTTGCATACCCATATCTAGACATGAGTTGCATGGTTATTCCCACAAGTAGCAAACATCTCATACCTTTCTTTCCATATGGGATCTGAAGCAAACGATAGTGACTGAATTACAGCTCTCTTGCAAGACTCACACCAGCACATGGCAGCAAACTTGCAACACCGACTATCAATAAGAAGACTCATGACCAGGACTGTCCGCATGCATATCCATGGATGAATCGTTAGAGCAGGGGGAGTTGGTATCCCTGTTTTGGTGATGAGGAAAGTTCGTTTCACTATTCCGGGTTCCATTTCCGGTGGGCATCATACTGTTTGGATGGTAGCCACCTTGAGCCAAATGATAATGCTGAAGGCTACGGCGAACAGGGCTTGAAAGAGCATTTGAGAAAACTGAATTCTTGGCTTGACTATCAGACAGTCCAGACCGTGGACCCTGCCCAACAGTGGCTGGCCCAAAAGAACCAGAAGAAACTGGGATGCCATTCACGACATGCGTCGTAGGCAGGGAATGCTGATTTTGGAAGTTCAGTCGGGGGGACACTGGGGGCTCCTCTCCACCATAGTCAAGCTCATTCTACACAGATATAAAAGAATTTTTTTTATTTAGAAAACAAGCCAGAAGACAATAAACAATATCTTAAACTGAATAAAAAAAAATTTATACTTGTTTTTATTTTTTGATACTTAAAAACTGATTACAACTTAGTTTCACTAAAATATGAGAAAAAAGAAACAATTCACTCTTCTTTTTACAACTGCATTTGTTGTTCTTTAGGGTACAAATGAAAACTACCATTTCGTAATTTGACCTAGCAACCTTTCTAACACTATTTCTCACATTCTAAAACTTCAGCAGAGAAAATGCCAATGTCATGAAAGTGAAAGTGACCGCTATAAATTCCAAGATATCAACTAGATCAGGTAAAAGACAATAAATAACATGACACATAAACACAAAGTTACAGACAATAAATAAAATATGACATCCTGATAGAGGTTATATGCATGCAGAAGTACAAATGGCCAATTGGAACTCATAAAAAATCCAACCCTCAGATTAATCATGGCCTGCATTCTATAAAACATGCTTGTAGGTCACACACTGAGCCTAAGCTTAGCAAAATCATGGTCCGACTTCTATAAAGCTTAATAAGAAAGCCAAAATTTCCTGGCCAATTCATGGCAGACTACAGAGCAATCTGATTAGAGTGAAGATACAAATTTGTTTTGGGATGTAAAACACAACCTTAAAATCAAAATTAAAATTATATGAAAAAATATTCAATCATGTAGGAATGCAATCGTTGGAGAGCATATGTCACGGACATTTCATTTTCAATTTCACTTGTCCATGCAGCGCCTTAGCCAATGCGAGGCCAAGGCCATCCTAACTCCATCCAAGGCATCATATCATTCACCCGGACCGTGCTTTCACAATAACCAAGGAGACATGACTTGCATACCAGGCACAAACTATGGCAAGACTAGCTCGACCTAGCCCACATTGTCATATCCTTGCATCCCATAGAGACTCTCCAACATCTAGGGACTAGGGCCACTTGCGATGCCAAGCCCAGCAACCAAAAAGTTGCTTCCCAGCATCCTAGCACAGACACTCATCCAACAACACGAGTTAACTAGTCATCAAAGGCCGGCAATAGCATCTCGGTAGTTGTGCCACTCCCGCTAAAGGCTACGACTAGCCAACTAACCAATTACCATGCACAGTTGTAAAGGCGCCAAGGCAAATCAAGGCATTGGAGGCCGGAGGGGCACCTAGGCAACCAAAGCGCCCACCTAGGCTACCCAGGCAACCTATTTTCCAAGGCGTCACAAAGGCGCTTGGACGTCTAGGCAACGGCTTGACAACTATGTTACCATGCTTGCACTTTGGGTTCCTTTGAAACCCACTCAAATGACCGTGGAACCATGCTGTTCCCCTCAACACATACCAAGGTTGGCTAGGCCTACGGTACACTGGTCAGAGCCGTGTGTAGCGACTTCTGTGTGCTACTCCACAATGTGTTGGAACACTCATGCACACAGGCAGTGCATATGCCTATCTCTTGCAGCTCATGAGACATGTCCCATACTATAGGCACATGGGCCCTCACACCACAAACCAACGTTCCTTGACGATGGCCACCTGCTAGGGCCTCAAGCCCCAGATATGCGTGGCCCATGTGCGTAACTTCAACCTCGCTTCCAAAACAATGGCCATAGTAGGTTCTTAAGCCACACACACCCTCATGCGTATGGGCGAGGGTCACAATCGAGCCAACACTAAGAGAAATGAATTCTCATGATAAATAATGTTAACAAAAAGGGGTTAAGAGACATAATAGAGAACATAAATCCACAAAAGAAACATGGTGAAAGAATTGGTCAACTACAAAGACCTGGAGGTAAGCTAGTATATCAGTTGTCATCACTCTTGATCCTTCCTCTTGTTGTCTCAAGATCCATTGGTAAAGTTTATCCTGCAGAAAACAAGGGCAAGCTAGAGTTAGAGAAAGAAAAGGGGGTGGGGAAATAAAGAAGAAAGCTTCACGGACAATTCTAATCTTATCATGTCAATGAATATACATCATGAACAAGTCAAATAGATGAACAGATCCCTTAAGCAGGTTTCAGAGCACCAAATAACTCCCACCTCGATTAACTATAACTAGCAATAGCCAAAGATGCACAGGGATTTTCCTAGTCAAATTGGAAGACAGTACCCTTAAGCAGGTATTAAGAGCACCAAATAATTCCTGCCTCGATTATTTATAACTAGCAATAGACAAAGATCCAATAGAAGTTTGCAAACAAGGACACTGAAACTCATGCTAGATGGAAAGCAAATCCAAAGACAAGAGAAGCAGTGTTGAAAAAATTCAAGTATTTTAAGAGAAAAAAAATAAGGTTAAAATTTTCAAACACATTGCCAATAACAATTGTTAAGATAATTCGAAAACCTATTTAAGTTTGTTACACAATCATTATTACAAAATTTTCCAATTTATTTCGAACTAATTTTCTTCCCTTTATTCCCTTGCAACCAAACAGAGCCTTCACAGAATACTAACTTCAGGCATGCATGGCAACTGCCTTGCAATATCAACTCATCAATAACTCCTAGGGTACAAACTATACACAAGGTAATCCTAAGTTGCATGACTAAAATAAAACAGAAAAACTAGACATATGAAACAGAGACAGTTTAGCAAATATCAATCAAGTTAGAACGAATGGGAATCAAAACACAGTCAAAGGTATATAATGTTGATGGATCCAAATCACCTTAGGATAGCTTTTAGAATTCCAAAAAAAAAAAAAAAAAAGAGAATCACAATTACAGCTCTGCTTGTTTTGTGTACTGACTGTATCCCCACTTTATGGGCTTATAAAGCAGGCCCATTACGATAAAACCCAAGAAAATAAAAGGCCCAACTTATGATATAACTATCAAAAGGTGAATTTCAGCCCATTGGACTGCCACAGGCACCTCATTGGCCTTCCAAGCTTGTACATAGGCCTCCATACAGGATTGATGTCTAATACGACTGCATCAATTCCCCTGATGTTGGAAAAAACTCATCCTCAAGTTTTAAAGTATGAGAGAATATCAGCCACTTGATTGTCATCCATGATCAGTCGCTTTGATTCATCGATCCAATGCTTCTCACAAGCAACACAAAACAAAATCAGTGATGTCGGGATTTTGTTATCAACGGATCGTTGGGGTTAGAATAAAATACAAGCTTTCAATCTTTGTTGGTATCTCAATTTGCCCCTCTTCAATAATTTTTTTGCAGAAGGTTCTTTATCTTCGAAGACTCCTCAACTAACTCGACTTCAACTTGTGGCTGTAGAACGTAAAGTATAGCTTCAATTTTTTATTGCACCCCTCAAAGGTGTTTCTATAATACTCTCTAAACTCCATAAAAGTAGCCCTTTGGTCTCACATACTTTCTTGAATTGTATGGAGATCATCTTTCATCAAAAGCAATAGTCGTAGATATATTGATCAACCTCCATGATGAAGAGCTTCAGATTCGGCCCTAATAACAAATAATGCAATGCTAATCCCGAACCAAGAGAATTCTAGTGGAGATTAGCTTGCAACAGGATCACAGGGGAAATAGAATAAACCAGATTAGGAGAAAATTGAATAACTCAACCAGAATAAATCTGATATGTGCATAAATTTCTGGTAGGTTTCTCTAATCAGTCAGTATAATAAGTTTGTAAAAGATGATCTAAATCTGATGGATAGATTAGAGGTATGAAGCAAACCTATTGGTGATGGAAAAGCTAGAAAACTGCAGAATCAATGGGGAGATTCAAGAAAGAAAGTAGAAGAATTAAAATAAGAACAAAAGAAATGAAGAGAGAAGAAAGATTACAACTTTTAATCAACGGAGAAGAGAAAAATAAATCAGATATGGGATATCAATCCCTTATGCCAAGCTCAACAGTTCCAAAACTCTCTGAAAAAACTCATTCTTTACTCAATTCAATCTTAAATGATAGGAGTGCATTACATATATAAAGACATTTTAAAATTCCTAAACTGACTCATAAAATGACTCCTAGTAACTCTAACACGCACAATAAAGTAAATAAACTTAAAGCAGAACTTTTAAAAGCTATAAGTATCCTAATGTAACTCAAACACTTAATTTAACTACTAATTTCATATACTAATTTCATCCACACTTCATGGGCTTACAAAGAAAAGCAAGAAAATAAAAGGCCCAACATATAATATAATTATGCAAATGTCAATTTCAGACCATTGGATTGTCACCAGCTGGTTCTGAGCTTCCCAAGCTTGCACATAGGCCTCCATACCAATTAGTGTTTAATAGGACAGCATGAGAAGACCACGCACAGGAAGAAAAGAAAATTTCAGAAAATTGATTGATGGAAAGAAGAAAGAACAAGGGGAAAACATGACCCGGAATCCAACGAGAGTTGGAATCCACTAGTAATCCTAACAGATTACATAACATTAACCAAAGAAAAAAAATCTAAAATTCATACACAAATGAGGCAAACCTTTATCTTCGTTACCCAATTCAAGTACAGAATTATAGCCCCTTACAAATTAAATAAAAAAAAACCTCAAAACAGAGTTATACTCAATAATCGAAAGACCTAACCTAATCCTGATCTAACAAGGACATAACATAAACTAACTAAGAAACAGAAATAATAAAGAAAACAGTCCCCAAGACAAATCTGGAATTTATACGATGTATTCCAGTCTGTCTAAACAACTAAACATTAATAAAATAAAACACATAAACACAATTGGTCATGAACAGTAACCACAAGACCATATTTGAACCAGAAAGGAAGAAACCGAACCACAGGGTTGGTTCAAGCCAGAAATCTGGATCAAGATTGAATCAGACAAACCCATTAAGGGAGGAAAAAACACTAAGATTCAAAAGGCATAATCTCACACTTGTGCTTACAAGAATCCAAAATCAGAAATCCAAAGAGACTGACCATGCCACTTTCAAACAAATAGCACAAGCATCAAACCAGGAAACTGACTATTAGAAATTTCAGACTTGAAAAACAGGATATCCAAACACTACTGGTTTTTTTTTTTTTTTTTTTTTTTTTTTGTTAAAAAAGGGTCAAAGGAAAAAAAATCTATAAAGCTACTTGTTTCTTTTGGTTCAAAGAACTAGAAAATAATTTCAAATGTGATTTCAACCCACCAAAAGGAAAACCATATTCCTTCCACGAGCCTGAAACCTTACAAACAAGAAAACTGAAGAGATGAAGGTTCAGTCGATTTCGGTGTTTGTCCTTTCAGTGTGTCCAACCTCTCAATCGAGCAGAACTCATGACAATGGAGAATCTAAGGTCTCAAGACAAAAGGGAATTTTCTTTACTTCAGTTTGGAAAGTAATCCGAGATATTATATATGGTAAATTGCTCCAAATGGCACTCGACGTACTGAGTGATAGCTTGGAGGTCCCTTTGGAAGGGATTTTTCATTAAAACAACCAAAGAATAGTCTCAAATAGCATACCAAACATGGAGATGATCTTAACAGAAGAAAACCTCTTACAATAGTAAAAATTGGAGTACTAAAAGTAGTAACAGGCAACTTTATGGGAATCTATAGAATTATAAATCTACAAAGCAAAGACAGAGCAACTGAAGCAAGATTTACTCTGTCCTAAAAGGCCACTTTTTCTATGTTTGTTCCAATGAATCAGTAATCGTTTACCCAATGCATTAAGTATCAGGGTTGGAGACCAAAAGGTCGGGCGGAAAACTCTCCAATCCTTGTTCACCATGTATTCTGTTTGAAGGGTACCAAGAAGATGCTTTAATGACACAAAGCAGAAATTTAAAAAAATGCCTTGGGAGACAATATGGGTCAATACTCCTGTGAAGTTCCTTTCTACAGACAATGGAAGAACATACCCAGAGCATGTCCCACTAAATTTCCTTCAAAGTTTTCTTCATGTTAGGCCATGTAAAATTTGATATCTTAACTGACAATCTCCTATCCTTGGATCAAACTCCTGGTGTAGCCAAGCGGTCCAAGCCTTGCAGGTATGTTCTCTGATTTATGTTTCCAAGGCCTTAGTATTACGCCCGACGCCCGATATAAAAAGGTTGGTCTCTGACAAATTCTAGCGGCTAAGAGATCTGGTTAGAATTACCATATCTGAACCGTGAACCCTCATGTAACCTCAGACCCCGGAGTCACCAACTTACTAGATTAATGAACCTGAGAAGTAGATTCATCAGACTCCTACTAGATCGACAAGAATGGGAAAGCTTCCATTTCTGGCCATCTTGAGTGTCCAAATTGGTAACAGAAAACCCATCAAACATTATATCAATGTCTCAAAATTGACAGATAATTAGAGTATCTTGTGGAATTCTTGAAACAAATATTTGGGCCCTAAATGATTTGCCAAATGGCATATATTGGGTCTGACCACCTAACATCCTATGATCAGACCTAATAATTTCTTTTTATAGTGTATTATGCCTCAAAACAATAACTTGCATGTTCCCTAAGCATTTACATGTGTTTCTTAAGCCTTCTTATGACTCTTAGAATCTTTCCAATACCTGTCCAAGCCGTTCTCCCGATACTGACCAACATGATACCTGAGTCCTTGCATCTACATCCTTCCTTAGGTAAAACTTTGTGTTCTTTTTGGATGTCGATCAAAAGGGTGTAAATAACATGCCAATCATCAAATGAACAGAAAAAACAAATGATAGGTCTATTAACCACATCCTTCTTTTTTTGGATGAATTATTCACTACATCTCTCTGTGTTTGTGACATTTTGTGTGTGTGGGCGCATCCACACATGTGAAACCAGTTGCTGATTGTTGACATGCTTGCTGTGAAACCAGTTGCTGAGAGAATCAATTGAGATGAGAGATCTCCAACAGTGAGAGGCTGCCAAGGCCATTGGTTGTAATTCCTTTGATCATATCCTTCTTCTTCTTATCTTCTATTAATTATTAAGTAAGTTTTCTGCAATTAATGTATAGATCCGGTTTTGGTTATCACCACTACTTATTCCATCGGTTCAAATCTGTTCTATTTTCTGTTTACATAAATCTGGTCCAGTTGACCTCCATTAATGAATGGCTACCGCTTCCCTTCCATCCCCATTAGGACTTCATAATCTCTCATTCCCACCATTAGATTGATCCCAATTTCTGGTATGCTGTTATCCTATCCGTTTGTGATGACATGTCACTTGCTGATTTGTCATTAACATGTCAGATCATTGACATTGGTGTCAACAATCCAGTAGTACTAGAAGTGATTGTAACCTTGTAATCTGACAGTTGGATTGACCTCTAATTTGGATATATTGTTTATCCTCATGATTCTTACCTTCGTTAAAATCTGGTATTCAGCTCATCTGTTGTTCTAAGGGGTACATCAGAGGTGGTGGCATCCCCCAGATGCCAACACCTGGCTCCTACGCAATCTAAACTTTTATACGTTAGATGTGTACTGAGATTGCTGCTGCGATCTTTTCTCCCAACCAGCAAATCACTGAACCGTTTATCTCGCGATGGGTATCCAAACCTTCCTTATCCTCTTGGCTTTCCCACTATGATGGACTGACTCTCTAAATATGTTCTTCACAATATAATCCGGAAAGGCGTGCTTGCATTTGGGCACCAATCTCAGAATCTCGATGTCTCCGAACTTGGAGAAGCAGACAGCGCTCAAGCCATTCTCTCGCTCCTTTCAAATAAGAGAAGAAGAAGAAAGGCAGTGATTCAATCACCATCTAGCCGTCTGTACATTTTCTCCACGGAAGCTCTCTCTTCCTCCGGTTCTGGGCTGTTTGAATCTACCCCAACAAGGGGTTTGAAACGATATGAGACATATAAAGTTTGAAGAATGAAGTTTTAGCTTGAACGGGGTTTGATAAATCACGAAAGTTAACTTGAAGAATGAAGTTTTTCGGCATTTTCGGTGCACTACAGTTAAGTAATACCTATTAAATTCAAGCCATCAGATCCTTTAAGAGCCAGTGTACACCTTGGTGGGGGGGGGGGGACCCCCCCCCCCCTGCGGTGCAGCAGACAAGCCGAATCCTAAAATTTGGTTTCCATCCGACTCTTGGATCTTGTGTTATTAGCCTATCTTATATTCTGGTCCTATCTAGTTAACCGTGATTCTGGGTATTTGGGATTTCCTCCCTCATCAAGGCCACACTACACCCAACAATTGTTAAGTTAAACAGCCTTTTGGGTTGCTTCCTTGGACAACCGTATTCAAAAGTGGATATTGAAAACCCAATGTAATCACAGATTCACAGGCTCCAAATTAAAGAAGTAACATGGAGAAGATCGACCAAGCCCATGACCTACCACATGACACTATAATCATAATAAAGAGGTTCATCTGATCATTAAAATAAAACCCACTTCTAGCTTTTCTTGACATATGCAAGTAGTTGTCATAGAGACAAGGCGACCCAAAGCGGTGACTGCCTAGGCACCTTGTCGCCTAGGCGTGCACATACAAAATTGGAGTTCATATGTGAAATATGGAACTTATAAGCTCTAATATTTTAAGATATGTTTTTTTTTTCTAGGGGATTAAATGGGTAAAATGGGATTTTAATAATTTAAGATGTACTTTTTTAAGGGGGGTTATATGTAAATTTAAAACTTCTTCCTTTTACTTACAAAATCAAAGAGCATTCTTTTTAACCCATTTTCTCAGGCCTTCGGCATTTTCTTGATGCTGAAAGAGAGAGACGAGCCTAGTTTTTGCAGTGACTTCCTCTTCAGCCAGAAGAGGGATGCGTCCATGATTGTTGCAGCGGGATCAAAAGCACAGCCTAACAGACAGGTTCTCCTTCTCCTGCAACTCCAGCAGTGGCACCATTGCTGCTGCAACTCCAACAGCAGTGGTTACCACAACCACTTTTTCTCTCCCTACAAGCTGCAACTTCTTCTTCTTCTCCCCCTCCTCCACCCACACCTTTGCCCCTTTCGCTAACTGATTTTGGGACCTGGGAACGTTGACAACTAGGCAGTTAGTTGCCTTGGTCCTGGGAACTTGCCTTCTGACAAGGCCGTCACCTTGATAACTATGATGTAACTGTCTTCTAGCTCTTGGGATTGGTAAGGCGAGCAAATAAGACTGACTTTCAAGACAACCCTTAATAGGATCTAAGACATCATCAAACCATAGAATTAAATGTAACCCACATTTCATCGAACACCTTCTAGCAAATACAACTGATTCAGAATTTAAGCGATGCAGTTAACAAATCGCAAGACACGAAGGATTTGGATTGGGAGATTTCCAAATTCTTTATTTGTGTTTATCACATGTGAAGTTCAGACATTTAGGATTTAGTAGTTGCTTTAGTTTCAAATTTGAAATCAGCTTGCTTATTTTAGAAAGGTTCTATTATAAATTTATAATACAGTTTAGGTAGATTTGTTCCCAGCTTTAGAGTCTGTATAGGAATTTTAGCATATTGGGAGTATTTAGTTTTATTTCTTTACTTACCATTGTAACCATTAGTTTATTTTCAGATTTGAGAATGGAATGATTATTGAGTTTGAGTGCCTGCATGATCCTATTGTGTGTGTGTGAGCTGCGGCTCTCTCACTCTCTCTCTCTCTCTCTCTCTCTCTCTCTCTCTCTCTCCTGAACTACCTCTCTCCTCAGGTCTTCTCTAATCTCTGCACTTTCTTTAATCTTCTTTTCTTTTCTTTCCTGATTTCCTGTTCTTACTATGTTCATCGAACCAACAGGGCTGAAAGAGATCTGTTTGGATCTCCCTCATCCTCGGTCTTCTCACCTTCAAACTTGGGAAGCAAAACAATACCCTTACCCTTGGGCGACTCAAGCCTAGACCCTCTTCCCTACTAAGACTCCCTTCTGAAACCACACTAGCTTCAGTCCTCTCCACCAGAATCTGTTTCAGAAGTTAAAAACCTTTTAAAAACCCCATGTTCAGGCCAGCCGGTGGTTGCATTCAATAGTCCTATGTGATATCGACCTACCCTTGAAATCTCAAGGAAAACTGAGTTCTATTGAGAGAGCTTCATCGCAGGCTGGTTGTGTTCCGTCTCCTAGCCTCATCGCAGGCTGGCTGTGTTCCGCCTCCTGTTCTACCAAGATAGAAGATGACATACCCATAGTTATCAAGGAGCCAAGGAGACCCAAGGCGCTGGAGAGGTGCCTAGGCGCCTGGGCGTACCCAAGGGATTGTAAGGGTCTTAATAAGAGGATTTATACAAAAATGAGGGGGTTAATGCATTAATTTCATTGTTTTTATTATGGTGTATGTATGTACTTTATACATCCAATAAAAATGCTAAAAATAACATTAATTAAAAAAATAAACAAACAAATAAAACAAGGCATGATATAATAAGACAACCAAAAGCCTAGCCCTATCTGACTCGCAAGGACATGACTCTCATCTGAGTTGAATATTGTTTGGGTGGACCCATTAGTGGACCAAGTCGAGTTTTCCAACCCTAGGTCCCATCAATAAGATTGAAACTCTCAAGAAGAAATCAAGCAATATCGTTTGCCAAGAACCTATACTGGGAGGTAGGTAATGAAAGAGAATTTGGATAAAGGCATATGGTTGGCAAATTCAATGCTACTTTTGGTAGCCGAGAATCCGAAACTATAACCAGAGCTGACATAGCACAGGAGACCATAACTTGGGTCCAAGCTTCCAAGGTCATCCTATTTTATGAGGCGAGATTTTGCGATACAATTTCCAACCAAAGTCTTGCCATTCAAGAGCCTGGAAAGGTACCACAATTGTTGCTTATGACAAGAAAAATCCATTTCCAAACCCTAGAAAAGACAGTTGCTTCAAATAATACATCAATTGCATCATCAACTCCCTTCACCCTTATAGACCAAGACTTATGAATGAAGCCAAAGCTTTAGATCTTTGAGATGCATCTACAAAGGAACAATCTAATGGACTTGTTATTTATCTAGTAATAATGACATCTATTGACATTAGAAATGTCCTTGGTTAAGTACTAAGTACAGTTTTAGAGGTAGGATCCATTAAAAACATCTCATTCGGGGGATTTGATGAGGAAGCAAGTCAGAGTTGTCAAGGCGCCAAGGTGAACCAATGTGTTGGAGGCCTGACAGATGCCCAAGGCGACAAAGGCACCTGGATGCCTAGGCAGCGCCTTGACAACTATGAAACAAATAACTTACTGGTAGCCTGTCAAACATAGCAAAGGGTGATGAATTCTTTGAATCCTTCAAAATAAAACATGGAAGTAGACAAAAATCCAAAAGCACCCAACCAAAGAAACAACAAAAAGGAAAGGTTAGTGTCTCCAAGGCTCCAAGTAAAATATTAGCTTGAGCTGAGGAAATGAATTTGCTCAAAGGTTCGGGGTCTACAATAGTAGCTCTAACGTTGGTAGTCCTCATGCGCATGATAAATAATCGTGTATAATGTTTTCATACTCCAAAATCCAATACATCATATCTGTAGGTATTTTATTTTTTCTCCTCATTTAGCCATTGGGTGTCAACATTGAGTGCAAACCTCCACACGAGCAGCATCTTTATTACTTCATATTTATGACTTAAAAGCACCTTGTTTGTTGACAAAGATGTGAACCATGATATTGAGTCACAACATTTGGATGCAAGGTTTTTAACAATTCCAACCTCATACACTATGTTTGTTGACAACCCAAATACCCCATGTTTGTTTTAGAACCCAATGCATTATAGGCTCCATTCTAGGAAAGGTGTCAGAGACTTGCATCCTAAAAAAATGATCATGCAAGGGGAAAAGATTGCACATCTCCTAGCTTCTTCACAAGCCTCTCCATTCACTTTTCTCTCCTTGTGTGGATTGCCAACATCAATTGAGATGGAGATGGAGAAGTTGAGGAGAGATTTCCTACAATATGAATGGTGTGCATTGACTATCACTTGATGGACTGAGAATACATACAGAATTTGAAAGGCTGACTAGCATAGTGCTGAAGCATCCTGCAGCTGTTAACATGGCTCTCCTAAACAAATAGCTAGAAAGTCAGCTGAACATGTGGCCTTCTTATGGTGTGAGGACATCCAAGCTAAGAATGGTTTGAGCTATTGATTATATTTAAATACAGGTCATGGGGAAGGTCGCCCAAAGGGTATCAGAGAATGTCCTAGTGTGACAAGGCAGGCCTGAGTATGGCATGGGCAATACAATGCACTAACCAGATAATGCTTCAAGTGGTGAAGAAGAAATGTGATCAATGATACCTCATGAAAAAACGTTATTGGAGGGGAAATAAAAAATTGAAGGAAGAAAAACAGCAGCAGCAACCTTCTCAAAGCATCGCTTCCGAAGCAATTGGAAGCAGCTCATACAATGCAGAAGGAAGAATAAGAAATGGTCACTGGCATAAAAGAATTTGCAAGCCCAGCAATTGCATCGCAAGATGCTCTTTTTGGACGCAAGTGAAGCTCCAGACCCCCAATACATAGGTGCGGCCATCCTGGAATATTTCATACCAATTTCCGACCTTACAAAGACACTGACACAGATTCCTTTCAATGTAAGATCAGGAAAGCTTTGAAGAAATAATAACCTTTATGCACAAATTTCATCCAAAAAAAAAAAAAACATTCACAAAGTATGGACAATCAAAATCAATAGTTTACCATAATAAAACACGTCCATCCATATAAAAAGTACTCGCACACTGATCGGATGGAGAAAAATAAAATAAAATCATCATCATACAAGGGGACATGTAACAGAGTCCCCATTTACTGGAAGAGAAAAATCTTCCGCCCAAACAATAGGAATCCTATAAAGGAGATGATTAACTTAAATACAGACTAAAACAGATGAAACATTATGATAATCCTTACAAACACAGTAAGGTAACAGAAGGAAACCCCAAATCAATCATGATCGAGCCAAGGAAACAAAACAACCACAAGATTTCAAACATAGAATCATCCGATCAAAGCCACATATAATCGCCCAAAAAATAAACAAGTGAGAATTGTACCAGGGCATGGCGTTCTCCGGCTTGGAACACGAGCTTTTGCTGATTCATAGCTTGGGTGTAAAGCTGCGACAGCGAATTTGCGGCACTGCAGAAAGTGGTGTACATCGTTCGATCGACCTCGTCCAAACGAGTCGCATCAGACTTCCTCTTCTTTGCCATGAAAAACTTTCCTCTTTCAATTTTCTGGATTCTCTCCCTGATTTTTGTTGATGATGATGAAGATGATGATGTATATCGCTCACTCGAACCCTAGAAAACCTAGGGAAGACAAGTGCCTCTTTCTATCTAATATATTATCTGTAGCAGAAGCTACAAGGAAACGAAACAATGCGTTTTGGAGTTTCTTTAGGCAAGTTACTTACACACGCTCGCTCACGCTCACGGCACGCAGAGAGAGAGAGGGATGAGAGGATAGCCACTCGCACGCAAAATAGAAACTGCCAATTATACACATCGAAATTTTTAGAGAGGAGAGAGAGATAACAATCACATTGGATTGGGGCTGTTTTATGACCTATTATAAGTTTTAAGATATGTGGATTGATAGACTAATAATGACATCTCAATATCTCAATAGTGGATATTCTTGTTCACGATAAATTTTTTATATTGGAATTATATTGGAATATGGAATAGCAAGTGGAGGTAGGGCTTGGATTTCTTGCAGTGCAGTTTCTGTAGTTGCATCTTGGCCATTGAGAGTGTATCTGTATGTGTCGATGCATTCCAGTGGATCGGATGCAACTGTAGGGGCTGCACAGTTATAGAAGATCCAAGCCCGTGGAGATGAGTCTGATCATGTCCCCATATGGCTAGGGTGTACTACCCATACCATATCATCGTCTATGGAGTGTGGACCATTTATACACATTGGTTTTGTGGAGTTTTGGAGTAATGAGAAAGGTAGTTCAAAATTTCGTTTTATAAGAAAGAATAATGATGAGATTTCAGTGGTGGGGAACATTCAAGATAAACTTATTAAAAAAATGACGAATGGAGATGAGTCTGGGTCATCTCTGCACATGGGTACCTTCTCCTTACTTTTATCACTAGTGCAGATCAGGAACCGGACTCAATGGAGATTCGGTCCAACATGGTGTTAGCTACTGTATATGGAATATGAAAATTGCCATTTATACACACGGGAAAGTTAGAGATGAGAGAGATAGGGAGAACAATTGAAGTTAGACTTAATTTCTCTCCACCCATGATAAACACGACATTTATTCATCTACAAGTTTCGACATTTGTATGTGACTCCTTCAAAATTTGAGGAAGATAATTCAGAGATTCAATTAATGGAGGAGTAATAATGAGATTTCAGTGGTTAATCATCATAATAAATGAAAAGATTTTATCCAATGTGATGTTGCCCAAGAATTCTAAATGCCCATGTCTAGCCTGACTTCCTCATACCACACTGTATTTACCAAAATCCCCTATGTTGGGTAACTTTGTCATTCATACTTTTTTTTGTCTGGTGTGTTGTATAGTCATCATGGATGAGTCCATGAACCACTCATAAACCATCAATAATGAAAGAGTTACTCAATACAGTCCACAATGCGCTGGACTGGATCCACTCTCTCAACATTGCAAGCTGCAACAACTAACAAAGTAATAGTGTAACACTAATGGATCCTATTGATTGCTCCCATCCAACTCCTTATTTGGACCAAAGTTTTAAAACTCGAAATTAGGAAATTTAGCAACTTGAAAACACAATTTTTGTTGCCGTTAGAATTCGTTTCAAGATCTATCGATTTAGGATCGATATGCAAATGATAGGAACAGTGTAAAGGAGGTCGGGTTTATAGCCAAGGAATCACTCTGATGCGTAAGTCACGACTCAAGATGACAAACAAATAGGACATCCGACCAGATAAATGATAAAATGCCAAGGTAGAAAATGGAACAATGGTAGAGGTATCAATGAGTGAAACACTAAGAAAATGTTTACCAAAAATAAAAACTAAGAAAATATGTAAAATATGAAGTGGGTCTCACGTGTTTTTGGATACAGTGGCAAAATTCTTGAGGTCAGATTTGTCCCTGACTTAATTGGTAATGTCAGATTTGCCCTTGTGGATGTTTTTTTTATTTTTATAGAAAGACAATTTTGCTAGTTTGGGGGTTTTGAAGACACCCACGTGCCCTTCTTTTACTAGTCAATTGTATTTATACCCAGCAGTTTTAAAACTTGAATAGCATTGGAGTGTCTCAATGGATTCAAATCTGAAAGTTTTTATCCCAAAAGTTTGACCTAATAGATGAAAGGACTCCCAAGCCTATAAGAGAGTTGAAACTATTTGATAGTTAATGTGGGACTAAACTAAAAAACCACGCCTCGGCACAAGGTGATCAAGGATTCGAATTTGAAAATCTCTCCGCCATGCAGGGGTAAAGCTACTTACATAAACCCCTCCCCAGACTCTGAAATGATGAGAGCCTCATGTACCGTTTTTTTTGTAGTACCCAACTCCCATTTGTCTGAACCCCAATATAATTACTTTAACAATAAGGTAATGCTCTACTGTTGAAGTTAAATTTTGTAGATCCAAAATCTCGACTTAGCAACATCCTAAAGCACAGTGATGGTTCCAATCGATTGGTCCATTCTAATTCTCATAGGATTGAAATGCAATAGGATCCGAGAAGCAAGGGAGCAATATGAAAAGGTAAAATTCAAGAACTCTCCATCATTCACTAAGTTAGAAATGTGAAAGGAGTAATTTCTTATTGGAGTATTCTATCAAGCCTATCATCTTTTGTTTGTATGATGATTCTACCTATCATGATCACGGTTTTAGTAATTGCTATCGGATTGGTTGTTTGATTCGTATACAATGATCAATTCTGGTCTGATATCGATTATTTTGTAAATTTTATTAGTATCAACCACATAGATGTTGCATCCGATTGCCCAGAGAAACAAAACATATTTTCTTTTTTGGAAAAATTACACGTACTACCTATGGACTATAGTTTAATTACACCTACCATCCACTAGTTTCTGACAATTATACATACCACCCATAATTTCATAAACGTGTAACAAAAAGGTCAATTCCATCAAACGTGTTAAATCTAAATTTTAAAAGACAACTTTGCACTTGTTGGGTTTACAAGGAAAACTGCCATGGCAGTATGGGAAACCTTCTCCCTTTTTTTGCAAATTGACTAGAACGGGATAAAGAAGTGGAATTGACTCGGTTACTTGACCATCTATTAACGGAATGAACTTTTTTGCTACACATTTCAGAAATTAGGGGTGGTATATGTAATTGTCAGAAACTAGTTGATGATAGGTGTAATTAGTCTATAGTCCAAGGATAGTACATGTAATATTCCTTTCTTTTCTCTTTTGATATTTAACTCATACTATTACTGATATGGGCAAATTAGCTCATGGCAAATCCTGAGATGACATGGGGCTCAGTCAAGATTTAAGTCATGACTCGTGACCAAACACTAGGCAAACATCAAAGAGGGGCACGTGGCATCTGGAGTGTAGTTTTGTCAACTATTGTGGCATCAATGCTCCCGCCAATGAGAAGGGATCACCGGTTCCCAGACCAATGAGGAACCAATACGTGTTTGCATTTGATAGGTTAAGGGATCAATTACAACTAATGAGTATGAGGAAATCTTTGGGGTTAGGCAATCATATGTAGACCGATGAGGTCATGACTCCTACAATAACACATAGCATTGACACAAGAAATGCATTCACTTAAGCGAATTAGTAGATGCCACAGTATGAAGTGACAGAGATGAAGTTGGATCTCATTGGACCGAGTGCCCCTCGTAACCCTCATATCCTAGGCCTAGAGCCCATTAGGCCGTCAAAAGGTCTAGTTTATCTGTAAAATTGATCTTTACAGCGTATCATAACAAGGCACGTGGCCAAATACAGTCTACCATTATAGTATAGCCCAAAAAGGTAAGAAAAATGTTACTTTCCAGAGAATCCACTACTATAAATACAAACCAAAACCAAGGAAGAAAGGTACAATTTTACACACCATATACACTACATTGCTCTCAGAATTTTCACCATCTCCTTTATGTTAATACAGGACCTCGTCCTCCAATAACTAAGGGACACATGGGCCAAGCTAAGGACAACACAATTAGACAATCAAGACCCTCGATCGCTGACACGTATGAAACACGTGTTAGCACCACATTTTGTGAAGCAGTTACCAGTAGTTAAGGGATCACTCCCTGATTGATCTCCACAATGGTCAGTTGTGCATCAGAATCGATGAGCCATGATAACCACTCACTTGTCTCATCCCACTGTTGGATCTTAATCCAATGGCAAACAGTCACTATGACGGCACCCACTACTGTAACATCACCATAGGCCACTCCAATTAGTTGTCCAGAAGTCTATAAAAGCATCAGGACTCAAAAGAAAAGGTAACTTGGATTTTTCACTATCGATCCATTTTTAGACTCAAACCTTACCCCAAACTTTAAAAGTGTTTTTAGATTAGCATTTCATTCTGCCTTATCTGAGAATTGACTTAAGCATTGGAGTGCCCACTGGACTATCCAGTCCACCCCTCTGTTTGTTTTATCTGTTATTGCAAGGCTTTATCCTTTAAGTCGGTGATAACAAGGCAAAACTCGCTTATATTGTGGTTTACCCTATACGTCTCACATAGCTTGCTCAAACAGAGAAGATCTCTACCAATGTGGCATCCAAGTCAGATTGAACAGTTTTCAGCATCAACACTTTATACTCATCCCCTTCCTTTGTCATCTCACTTCAACCCCACTAAACAGGAATCAAGTTATCTTATTCCCGATTTCATCTGCTTGTTCTAGCTATACTGACTTAAGTATCAGAGTGGCCACGAGGTTTTTAAACCCGCCCACCTCATTACGTATTTTGATCCCTGTTGATAGGTGTCACCTTATAAAGCACTAGGCATTATCTAGCGACAACAATTACCACACCCAAAATAAAAATAAAAAATAAAAAATAAAAATAAAAGAAAAAAGAAAAAAGAAAGTGGGGTTGATGGGATTTTCTTATGGTGGATGGCCTTGCAAAGGAAAAGGAAGGAAATCAGTTAATATATATATATAATTTTATGATCATTATTACGGAATCTACTTAAAATTCTTACATATATAGGTATTCTATTTAGATGTAATATTTATTTTATTTTTCAAATAATGGAGCTCTAGTTGTAAAGTAAAATAAAATTTATTCGTGAAATATTTTTTTTTGGGTAAATTTAATCATGAAATATTATTATTGTAACGGTCTTATTTTTCCAAACCTCACATGACAATTGTTCTACTTTGTGGACAGTTGTTATATCCATTTTGACAATTGAATAGAGAGGACATGGTCAAGATTAGACATTTATCAAATTTCAAAGTCTAATTCAATCAAATATTATTTTATGTATGATTATGCGTATGTATCAATACTCTAGTCATTGTCGTGTACTCTCTCAACTTTGAGTATGAATAGATGATTTATATAACAAAGAGAAATGATTCAAAGACCTCTGACTAATATAAGTCTTTTAGTTCTAGCCTTGAGCCCTAGAACTCCCCACTCCCTTAATATTAGGGATATGTCTCTAACATTTTTAATGTATTATATTTTGAGAGAAAACCAGGGTGGGAAACCATACCAATGAAAGTGACTCACATTTGTTGGAGGATGGAGAGTGTCAATAGTGGGCCCACAACTCATTGTGTGAAAGGGAGTGAGAAATATCTTTTTCTTATATTTTAAAATATGAAATCCATGTTACTTATAAAAAATAACGGGAAAATTTCTATGACTCATATACTTTAGTCTATATTTTTTTTATTAGTGAATTAGTCTATAGTTACTCAACCTCTGTTTGGTTTATCTTTTCTTTATTTAAGTTTCATTATAACTCTCACAAAGCTGGTTCTTTGGAAGAATTAGAATCAGATTTGTTTTGTTTTTTTATTTTCTCTTATTTTTTGTATCTGGTTTGGCTTTAAGCTTTCATAAGTCAACCATGATTTAGGATCCGAGGCCTTCAGGCCCTCCGATTGATTTGAAGGACATAGAGAGTCCAGATTAGGTGGATTCAATGGGGTACCTTGGGTCCTTAGTGTGCTGTAGGGAAATTTTCAAGTTAATTGTGAACAAGAGATTCAGGGAACTTCCTGCATTTGTGTTTTCCTTATTCTTTTTTTATTGTTTTGGAGATTTAGGCTCTTTATAATATAGTTTATATTTATGTTTATGAGTTATTTATAATAAATCATTATTAAAAATAAATTATTAGTCATAAATAATAATCGTTTGTTATCACTAGATATAAAGAAGTAATAATAGAATATCACAATAAGTATAAATACCTTTGTATATATTGGATTGTATTAATTTATTTTAAATATATATAAATACCATAAATCATACCAAACAACCATATATATATATATATATATCATAATGTATTATATAATTAGTTCTATAATACATACCAAAAAGAGAGCTTTAATTATTTTAAGTTCTTAGTTAATGAAAAAAAAAGTAACATATTGAATGGTTCACCATAGATCATGAAACTTACGAGTGCGACCTTATTCGGGCTTGTTGTGGAACTATTCACTTTCCCTGCTAATAAAACCAACAAGGCAATGGTTATGGTATGGTGGAGATTGGATGCTTGAAAGATCTTATGCACCAGTTGAGAATATCAGAAGGGTGAAAGTTTGAAACTTGGTCTTAAGCAAAATGACCTATGTCTGGCCTCCACCTTCTACATCTCCTGGATTAGTTTATGAATTAATTTCAGTTCGTTTACTTCAACCATTTTCTGGGTTGTTATGTGATTGTTTAATATTTCTGTTGAGAATTTCTTTTCTCATCATTTAATCATGTCCAAATTTCTCTATGTTTCTGATAGTTTTAGAATAGGTGATATAATATTAGTCTTATAACATCAATATCTATCTATATCTACTATATAAGTGAAGTGCTTAAATTTACCCCTACCTTCACCCTGCTTGGTAATATCTTATCTCAATTTTAGTTATGTATTGGGTGAAAGGTTGAAATTCTTGGTTTTTGGTGCCATTTCAATTATCTTACATTACTAATGCATATGGTGGCCAAACAGTGCGTTGGTTTGGGGTTTGAGTGTAAAACACAAAACCACAGAGGCTTTGTTTGGTTACAAGGGGAATGGAAGGAAAGGGAAGCGAAAATTTTAAACTTTAAATAGAAACTTTTGTAATGATTACAACATATGCTATCACATTACTATGTAATTAATTCCAAATTATTCCACATTTATTTATTAACTTACGCTTTACTTTGCATCTAAATCCTTCTCAATTGAAAAAGAAAATAAATTTTACATCTTATAAGTATCATTACTAAATATCTTAAGAAGTTTATGTAATTTATACAATCATGTTATGCTACAACTACAAAAGATTTTATTTCCCTTCCTTTCAATTCCCCTTGCAACCAAACAAAGCTAGAGATTGGGCAAGGTACGTTCTCTATCCCAATTTACTAGAAGGTTTTGTGATTGTGAATGTTTCTGTCTATTTTTTCCCTTGTGTATGATATTGTGCAGGAGCATGAACTTGAGGATGACGATGTGGTTCAGATAATTAGAAAGGTGTGATTAACGAAGATGGAAGTGGATCAGATTTTGAAGAGTAATTAACAACATGGAGTATTTCAGAAAGTTAAAGAGAGCTAGAAAGCTTTTTGGTAGTGAAGAAACCAGCATCATGGTGCTCTTCCTTCATCCCAATATGTGTCCTCTGTCATATTTCCTTCACTGCATGGTTATGCTTTTCCTTCATCCCGATATTTGATGTGTTACTA
>CM053276.1:15870809-15956296 GCA_028583415.1 Protea cynaroides | reverse complement strand
AATGGAAAAGTATTGTTAAATCTTTATGTTTGATTGGATTGGAAAAGGGAGAGATTTTTCTCCCAAAATTCTCTACAAACCTGTCTAGGGTTTGGACACTTGAAATTTTTTTTTGGACCATTAAAAAGCAAAATAAGTTATACAGGATTATAGGCCTCGAAGAGACGGAGCCGACGACATAATGTTGGTCGCCAGAAACTACCCGACGCGCCCTCACGCGCCGCCTGAAAAGGCGTGTGAGATCCACATACCGACGGATGGAAAAGTTTTTTTTTTTTTTTTTAAATCTGACGGCGCCGAGTCATCGCCGAGTCGACTCGGCACCGAATCGTGAACCCTAATGGGTCGCTGGGTTGACTCGAGCCGAGTCTACCCAGCCCAGGCGCGCCAAGAGCAAACCAGTTTTGCCAGGGCTGGCCCAGCCAAGGCCCAGTCCAGACCGGGCAAACCCAGCCAGGCCAAGTAGGCATACCCGACTCGAAACTGAAAACGGGTCAACCCGAAACCAACCCGTCGACCCAAAAATCTGACCCAACAACCTGGATATTGACCCGAATTTTTGACCCGAGAACCCACTCGTCGACCTAAAAATTGGACCCGAAAACCCGGATGGGTGGTTGGTTGGACCGAAAGTTGAACCGCCGATTTACGGTTCGATTTAAAGTCCATACCGTTTGGTTTGGCCTGGACCAAAGCATTACAAAAAAAAAAGGTTTTATTTTGTCGGTTCCGTCCGCCCATAATCGAGCCCGGTTACACCGAACCGAATCCAGATGAACCTGTTCTAACCGGTTTAGGATTCAAGAATGCATAAGCCAACTTTGATCGGCGATTGTGAGAGCTAGGAGCGTCGGATTTTGATGCGATTTTTTGCGTTGGTTTCGTATTTTGATGCTCTATAGTTTGGTATATGGTTTGATACAGTTTGGTGATTTGAAGAATTTATTTTTTATTAAAAGATGCCCCAAATTAATCCGGTTTGCAGTTTTCTGCTTATTTATCAGTTATTTTTGTACCAGATGCATGTAGAAGGTTATGTGTGAATGAGATTTTATTTATTAATCCACAATGTGCTACAAAGTAGGGTTTGGGGATATCATTATAGAATTGGGTGGAACCCGCCAAAGTGGTACATCTAGTTTCATCATGATGTCTTCAAATTCAAAGTTCATGTATTTGTAAATGCTTGTGTAAGGGCGACGTACACCCAATGGTGGCATTGTCAAGTTTTGATCAAATTAAGGTTTGTGGGTGTCATGTGAAGATTGGGTGAAATTCGTCAAAGTGGTAGACTCAGTTTCATCATGGTAGTCCTCAAACCTCAAATTTATGCATTTACATATACAATAAATGATATATTTTAATACACTATTCTTCATGGTGTGAAAAGCAGCTAAGAAAGTCAGTGTTAACCCAAAGGTGGCATTGTCAAAGTTAAAGGTATGTTCATGCACATGAATTGAAAGGGTTTTGACTTTAGGGAATCTCATTAACCCAAAGGTGGTGGGATTTTCGAAAGTCATTATTTCACAGTTATTGCACATTTATCCCAAAGGAGAATGTGTAGTTGGTTAACTCTTAGAAAAAAGATATTTATTTGCATGAATGGTTGATATGATTAGTGCAAGTAAATGGTGTATATATATCAAATTTCTATTGGTTGATATGTATTTAATCTCATGCATTGATGGTTTCATCTAAGTATGGTTATCCTAAAAAGATTTTTGATGTCTATTTCTTTTTATTTGGGACAAAGTAGAAGTAAATATAATTGCATGTGTTTGTATGAGTTTCGCATGGTTTTCTATTACTTGATATTTTTGCTTGAACTCATATGGTGATGATGGTTTGTATCTCCCAGGATGTCCATCCCTGTGACTATGCTAGGAGGTTTGGTACTTACTATTCCTTCCCTGTCTGGGATGAGTTTCAAAAGGTGGTATGAACAGCTAGAAGCGACTCTAGATTTAATTGACTTAGATATGACGCTTAAAGAGGATAAACTTGCTGCCATCACTGAAACTAGTACCCTAGAAGAGAAGGTCAAGAAGAATGGGATATGAACAAATTAATCTCTGTTTGCACTAAAGAAGAAATGAGACTAAAAAAAAAATTTGAAAGTGCCAATGTCACTAGTCATCATTCTAGAGAAGATAAGGATAAAGGAAAGGTTGGGGTAGGACCTTATAGAAATGATAGACACTCTTTTAAGAAAGGAAAACCTAATGATAGGGATATGAGTGATGTTGAATGTTTTTGGTGCCATAAGAAGGGACACATGAAGAGAGAATGTAAAGCAAGAGAAGCTTGGTTAGAGAAGAAAAAGAAGGAAACTGAGACACCAGAGAAAGAAGACACCAAATGATAATGTAGTTTAATGCAGTTGTCTTTAGATTATTTTTAGACATTTATTTATTGATTTATAGTTCAGTTATTTATTTTAAAAGATTTTATTTGACATGTTTTTGATAGAACTAAATTTCATATTAAATTTAAATGATGGCATTTTATTAATTTATTTATTCTTTTGGAATTTATAATATCTGTGGGAGTCTTTAGATTCTCTTAGTCAGTGAGAGTGTTTAGATCTACTTGATTAGTAGAGATCTGGTAGTTGATGCTTTATCTGTGATTGTTTATGTTGCCTATGGTTTAATGGGCAGGATTATTGGTAAGCATTAATTTCATTGCTTGTATGTATTATTGATTATTTAAGACATGTCAAAATTGCAAGGCGGTATTTAGCCAAAGAAGGCGATAAGCCAAAGTATGATATTAGTCCAAACTGGAGGCGGTTTGCCTATATAAGTTGGATAATATCAAAGTGCGTTGACCTATAAGGATTTTAATGTAACGGGATCGTGGTAATTCGATCATTAGACTCAAGTATTCATCTCAAAGTGATTTATGTCATTAAGTAGACCTCTGTATGTGACTGACGGAAGGGGGTACACCAGATGTGTAGGAGTACTTTCTGCTGTTGTTCGACATTGGTAGGCTTGATGACTAGATCAAAGTAAAGGATGGTTTTGGTGTAATTAGATTCCATGACCACATTGGATCAATGGTGAATTTATAACTAATATAGCCCAAGTGGGAGATTGTAAGATATTTTATGGGCTAAATTAATTATAAGGTTAGTTGGTTCAGTGGGAGTCTAGTTACAGGTAAATCGGTTTAAGTATGATTAGAGATGGACCAACCTGATCCACTGTGGGACTGGTCCAGGATTGGGGGTGGTATTATAAATACCAATGGTTAGAGTCCCCACAGCCACGGTGTTATTTTCTTCTCCTGTTCTCATAAGTAGAGAAAAAGTCAAGGAATCCCGACAGGCTGTGGAAGACTTTGATCCAAGCATTCCAAGCATTCAAAAAGAAAGGAAAACGATCGAAAATCAATCTGCAGCAAGAGGTATGTCTCTAATCATCTTTTCAATACCTATTGTATTTTAGTAATCTATGTGGTGTGTTCGTTAGGGTTCATGAGAAATCCCATGGGAAAACTCAAAGAGAATCTATGCAAAATTCTTACATCCTCTTCCCAGTAATCAACCCAACAGCAATATTAGCTGATTGTTTTCCAAGGTTAGGAGGGATTGTCCCAGTCAACTGATTGCTATTGAGATCCAACCATATCAGACTCCGACAGTCACCAATTTCTAGTGGAATACTGCCATAGAACGAGTTGTTACCAAGTTTGAGGATTGCAAGGTTACTCAGCTGACCAATCCATGCTGGTATCTCACCATTCAACTTATTGCTCGATAATGAGATCCAGTTCAGATTGGAACAGTTGCTCAAACCATCAGGAATAGCTCCAGTCAACTCATTGTTGTCTAGGATCAGATTTTTGAGTGTCCTGATGTACATAAGCTCTTGCAGAATATCACCCTGCAACTGATTAAGCCACATTATTAGATCACGGAGTTGGGACAAGGATCCTAAGCTGGAAGGTATCTTCCCTGTGAGGTAATTGAAGCTGAGATCAAGCGAAAGCAGGTCGGAGCAGTTATTGAGAGTTGCAGGACTGGTGCCCGTGAAGAGATTGTTCTAAAGATATAACTCCTGCAAGTTGTTTTTAGGGTCTTGACAAAGTCTTGGAGGGATTGATCCATAAATGTTATTGGAACTGAGATCTAACAACTCCAAATTAGTGAGCTTTGACAAAAAATCTGGCAGGCTACCGACAAAATTATTGTAAGAAAGAACAAGTTTCTTCAAGCTAGTCATTTGAATGAGGGCTTCAATTGGGAATTCACCATAGAAATTGTTATTGGAGAGATTAATGGATTCCAAAGAAGAGCAAGAACCCAGATTAGTAGGAACCGTACTGTTCATGTGATTGGAAGAAAGATCAAGCTCAACAAGAGTTGAGCATGCATCAGCAAGATGCAGAGGTATCTCACCTTGGAAGATGTTGGCAGAGAGCAGAAAAAACTGCAAACTTCCACTGGGAAAAGCTGGAATGTTTCCTATAAATTGGTTATTGGATGTGTTCAAGAAGATGAGTTGCTGACAGCCGGGAGAGTGGAACGCCAAAGTCGTCAAAAAAAATATTCTCCGACAAGTCGAGGTGCCTTAAAGCTAAGCAGTCGCCAAAAGATGGAACTTCGCCTGAGAAATTGTTAGACGAAAGATCAAGAAACTCCAAACTCCAGAAATTAAATACCGAAATATCTCGAGAGATTTTGTTCTCCCAGTAGAGAAATACTTGAGATGATTACAATCACCTTGAAGAAGCCAAAGAACAATGTTCTAACTAGAAAGCTTATTGTAGGACAGATCCAGAGCCTGAAGATTGAGCTGCAAACCACCAAAACATTTGGTCCGATTGAGAAAATGAGGGAATTGCGTGTTAGGTTTAGAGATGTCAAGCTTGAACAAGAATATATGCTTGAAATCTCAGAAATTGAACCAGACAAATAATCACTGGACAGATCGAGCTCTCTTATCAGCACACTATATGTAGATGCTAAAGCCGAAGTGTAATATTCGCATTCTTCAGTGACAAGCTCTCCAAAAGCTCCAAACTCATCAGAAACGTAGAAACAAATGGAAAATCGGAGTTCAAAGAAAGAGAATTCAGATTCAGGGGCGGAAACTCTTGAGTCCTTACAAGTAACTCCAGTGAAGTAGCAAGGATTTTGATTGTAACTCCAGTGAAGTAGCAATGATTTTGATTTGACTGCCAGTTTTGAAGGACACTGGGTTCCAAAATGAAACCTTTAAAAGAAAGCGATAGTTGAGCATGTGATTCCCAGGTTGACACTGAGAGGGGGGTGAATCAGTGACCACTAAAAATCTTCCCAACAATGTAAGGTCAGTCCTAACTGATTAAACAATGCTGCCTTGAGCTGTTTGTCTATGCTGTGTTGTCTTGAGCTGACTAGTTCACATACCTGTTCATTTACACATTTCGTGTAACACACCATGCCACACACCTACATGTATCCATACCAGAGGCTTGGCCTACCGAGTGTGTACACCCAGATCTGCAACCCACGCACTTCACATGCACAACAGAAATGGACACATCCACATGACACGCTATGTAACGTGGTTCACCTATCACACATTGTGATTGCTACTCCATGGGACAATACCCTAACCAGGGTTTCGCATTATACCCAATACGCTACTTTAATGCTATGGTTGCACCTACAACCTAGATGCTACAACATCAACCACATTCTCAGCTACAACTGAGTCCTAGGCAACAACCCCCACTCCAGTCAAGCCCCCAACTTGACCGGTTACAAAGTATTTATCAAAAAGAGATTACAAACCCTTCCCATATGACATTGGTACAAATAAATAGGTTCATGTGCGTGATTACCTTCCTAGCGTGATCACAGCATGTGTGGTGCTTACAAAATGGACTTCCCAAGCTCTCCAATGGTGGCGGGTAGGCTTCTTCAATAGATGGAACTTCGGCACTCTTCCAATGCTTCTCACACAACATCATCCACACCAAACTTTCACCATCTACTCACACTACCTTTCTAAAGATTCAAATGACCATTAATGCCAGATAGAAGAAGGTGGAGAGGGATTTTCACTTAAAAAGAGCCCTCAAAACCTTTCTAATAATTTCTCGTAGCTTCTTCTCACCATAAAAACCTTGGTTTATTGTTTCAGATAGATTCAACTCGAAGAGACAAGTCTGTGGGATTTTGAATCGCCTCAATCGAAGATCGGACGGCCAAGATATGACTATCCAAAGTCCAGCCAATCAGATTATTCCAAATAACATCTTCAAAAGAGCATCTGTGCACCCATGACGCACCGTAGCCGCACCGCCGCTGACACAGCAGGTCCGCTATCGATTTCCTATTGGCGAAACCTGGAATCTTGCTTAATAGCCGTTGGATGAGTCAGATAAAAGCGGGATTTAATATGGACCTTACGATCGGCCTAATCACGTCAGACGAACTCGGAGCAAATAATAGCCGCGCGATCTGGATCTCTCCCAGTATATCATACATGCGCCACATGGAATCGAGAACAACACCTTCATGCTTCGCGATGCATATTTTTAAGTTGCATTCGACCAATAGTGTTTCTCGCTATGGGATCTTGACGCACTGATCGTCAAGCACAGAATCCCACCTTTTTGTGAGACGCCGGATTTGAATCTATGCATCGTGGCTTGATCTGAGTTATTGACGAGGAATTTGCCATTTTTTCTTTGACCAAAATACCCCTAAACAAAGTGTGGTAATGCCCTGTAAGTCTTTATTTTTCCAGTAGGGTCTTAAGAGGATGTTTCTCTGCGGCATTGCGTCGAACATATGATGCGCATGCCGGGCAAGCCTTGTGGAGGCTTGCGAGGCGCGCACAGGCATCGAGCCATGAGGGTTCTATGCACGCGGGTGCTGCTGCTGTCCTGTTGACTTGCGGCATAACTGTGCGCATGGCCTTGCCAGGCTGGCTGTGTGCTGACCTTGCGAGGTTGGCTGCTGGCCGGCCTTGTGGGGCGAGCTGCTGGCTGGCCTTGCGAGGCTTGCTACTGGCTGGCCTTGTGAGGCTTACTGCTTGCTTGGTGCATCGGGCATCGACCATGCTAGCCTGGGGTCATTGCCATGCTGGCCTGGCCACCCCAAGTGGGACGCACCTGGTCCCCACTCATTCTCTCTCTTCTTTCTCTCTCCTCATCTTCTCTCTCTTCTTTCTCTCTCTTTTTTTTGGTCTCTCTCATCAACTGATGTGAGTGCACCAACCCAGTCACCATGTCTGTCAATGGGACTTCAATGGGACCCATAAACACTCTCTCTCCTCTATTTCACTCTGCTAAGATTGCCAATAATGACAACTCACTCTGTACTGTCTGGCCAAGGTTCCAACAATCTCTCCCTTTGGAATTGTTGGCAACCCACACTTACATAAGATGTCTGCACACTGCCTTTCTCCCCCTTTGACAACAAGTCCCAAAGGACATATATATAATAGAGATGCTCCCCCTTCATAGGTACTCCCCCTACATAGCCTCACCTGTAGGAGTGCCCACCGCATCTTTCCAATCCTACAGATGAAAAATGATGCTATGTAGTCATCAGCTTCCCCTACACAGATGCCATCTACAGTGTGCTAAGAGTCACCACTCCTAGCTGGTCTCTGAATTTCTCAAAGGAGTCCTTTGGTAATGCCTTGGTGAAGATGTCTGCCACCTGATTTGCAGTAGGAACAAAGTTCACTTTCACTTCCCCTTCAAGCACCTTCTCCTTCAAATAATGATATCTAATATCAATGTGCTTGATTCTTAAGTGTTGCACAGGATTCTTGGAGATGTTTATTGCACTCATGTTGTCACATTTAATGACCACTGGCTCTTCACAAGTAACACTGAAATCTGACATCTGTCTTTTCATCCAGATTACCTGAGTGCATGTAGCTGCTGCTGCTATGTACTCTGCCTCTGCTGTAGATAAGGTGACAGACTCCTGTTTCTTACTATGCCATGCTACTAAACTCTTCCCCAAAAAGAATGCACCACCACTAGTGCTCTTTCTGTCATCAATGCTACCAGCCCAGTCTACATCTGAAAATGCTGTCAATGTGAACCTTTCAATTTTGGGATACCACAGTCCACAATCTGTTGTGCCTTTCAAATATCTGAATATCCTCTTTACTGCCATTAAGTGAGTCTCCTTTGGACAAGCCTGAAATCTGGCTACCAAGCACACTGCTTACAAAATATCAGGCATTGAAACTGTTAAATATAATAAACTTCCAATCATCGATCTGTAGAGAGTCTGATCAACAGTTGAAGAGTCATCACTTGAACTCAGCTTACAGTTCACCATCATTGGTGTCCCCACCAGTTTGCTGTTTTCCATCATAAATCTTTTCAACATCTCTTTAGTGTATTTCACTTGAGAGATGAAAATGCCATTCTGCTTCTGATGAACTTGCAAACCTAGAAAATAAGACAACTCCCCCAACATAGACATCTCAAATTTTGTCCTCATTTTCTCAGAAAATTTCTTACATAGCTTCTCACAATGTCCTCCAAAAATGATGTCATCCACATAGACCACAACTACCAACTGACTGCTATCTTCTGTCATAACATACAGATTGATGTGCACTACTCCCCTTCGCAAACCCAATTGATGTAGATAAGTGTCTAGTCTTGAATACCAGGCTCTTGGAGCTTGCTTCCAACCATATAAGGCCTTCTTCAGTTTGCATACCTTATCTCCACCATCACTAAGTTGAAAACCCTCAGGTTGCTCAATATACACTTCTTCTTCAAGGTTTCAATTTAAAAATGCAGATTTGACATCCATTTGATACACCTTGAAGCCTTTGTGAGCTGCCAGTGCTAAGAACATCCTGATGGACTCAAGTCTAGCCACTGGAGCTAAAGTCTCATCAAAATCAATTCCTTCCACTTGGGCATAGCCTTTACACACCAGTCTGGCCTTGTTCCTGACTACCTTTCTGTCTTCATTCAACTTGTTCCTGAATACCCATTTTGTGCCAATGACATTCTTGTTTGTTGGTCTTGGAACTAACTCCCATGTGTTATTCTTTTCAATTTGATCAAGCTCTTCATTCATGGCTTTCATCCAGTTCTCATCCTTTCCAGCTTCATATACAGACTTGGGTTCCACTTCTGACAATATGGAAAAAGTAGTTGTCTTCATTTTCCTGGTCTGCATCCCAGCATTGGGATCTCCAATCACTTGATGACTTGGATGAATCCTTAACCATTTGTTGTCCTTTGGTCTTCCATCCTTTTGCATTTCCTCTTCAACCTCTTGTGATTCTGATTCTACCTTTGATTGTTGTTCCTTTTCAACTGCCACTGTTTCATTATCTTTAAGTTCTTCAAACACTGGACTTTCTGGCTCAACTCTCTTGGAGTAGGATAATTGCTCAACAATTCTGACATCAGAACTTTCGACCACCCTTTTTAGTCTCTTTTTGTAACACCTGTAAGCCTTGCTTTTGAAGGAGTATCCTAAAAAGATACCTTCATCTGTTCTGTCATCAAACTTGCCAAGATTCTCTTCCCTCCTCTTAATGTAACACTTTGACCCAAAGACCTTGAAGTATTTCACCGTGGCTTTTCTCCCAAACCATAGCTCATAAGGAGTCTTATTCTCATGAGGCCTCAACAAGCATCTGTTTGTGATATGAACTGTAGAATAAATGCCTTCTCTCCAAAAATGCTTGGCAATATTATTTTCTAAGAGCATTGTCCTTGCCATTTCTTACAGAGTTCTATTCTTTCTTTCAACTACCCCATTTTGTTGAGGGGTTTTTGCAGCTGAGTGTTGAATCCTTATTCCACTTTCATTGCAGAATTTGGTGAATTCATTCTATGTAAACTCCTTTCCTTGATCTGACCAAATACACTTGATTGTATTTTTTGTTTCATTTTCAACTCTCTTCTTGAATATCTTGAATCGATCCAAGGCTTCAGTTTTGTCTTTGAGGAACATGACCCAAGTCATCCTAGAATACTCATCAATAAATAAGATAAAGTACCTTTCTCCTCCAATGGCTTGGGTCCTCATGGGCCCACATAAGTCTGTGTGAATTAGGTCAAGTGGCTTGCTGACATGGAACTCCTTTTACTTGTATGTTGCTTTTGCCTACTTTTTTTTCTGACATGGTCCACATACATGATTTTCTGAAACCTTCAAAATAGGAATATCTCTCACTAACTCTTGTCTATTTATCTTGGTAAGGTTCTTGAAATTAATGTGCCCCAGCCTTCTATGCCACAATCAGTTCTCATCATCCTGACTCATCAAACATTTGTTGTCATTAGTCTCTGAGAGAACATATAAGTTGCCTCCAGTTCTGATTCCATGTGCCACAGTCTTTCCCTTTTCAATACTTTTAACTACACAACCATTCTTGGTGAAAGTTACTTTATTCTTCTTGGATATAGCTTTTGTGTGGAACTCTTTAAGGACTTGAACAAGATCTCTTTAACAAAGCTTGATTATGAGTGATTCTCAACGATTATGCCCTATCAAATCTTTAGCATTACTCAAAACGTAGATAAGGATTAATTTTAGCCTTATGGTGAATTTGTAGATAAAAAGAGTTGCAGCTCTCTTAAGAAAACTTGTTCATTTGTTTCTGCATTTTTTTTGTCAGATCACCTTTCCCTTCTGAAAACCATCTGTAACTTCATTTTCAATCAACCACTTTCAATAGGTCCCTTACCCTTGTAATCCTAATTTTGTGTTTTTGTCAAGGGATTGTACTTTTATTTCTTCCTTTTAGTCTTGGTGGTTATTTGCAGGCTATTGTTGATGGGCCTTCTCATGTATTTTCCATCTAGGTCAATAAAATATGCTATTTATAAAAAAAGAAAAAAAAAAGTGTGTTGTTGTTGAGGGAGGGGGGGATTTGGGATAAGAAAAAGGAAGAACACGTCAACATAGTAGACTCCAGAACCTAGTAGGTAACCTTCATTGAGTGGTAAAATTGCACTATTTTGACATTCTCGATGAGCATAAACCACTCTAAATAAGAACACATGACTCTTTAAGAACATGCAAACAGATGCATGCCCTTACTAGCCACCCAAGATGTCCATAAAATGAGAAAGCGGACTTTCTATTAATTCCACTTATCAAGCCTTCAGTAGTAAATCAACTCTCAAGTCCGTAAGGGGTTGATGTGATTTAAGAACTGAGTGATCTTTGCTATTTAATCAAAGCCGGTTGATTCATTGGAGACACCACTGTCCTAGAGTTTTCTTTATTTTATTAAACAGGTTAGATAATGTCATTTAAGAACCGATTTATTTTGCAGGTTTCCGGAGGAGCCCAATCCCTTTCTCATTCCAGTCCCACCGTTCATATCAGAAGATGAATCATCTGAAGAGGAGGAGGGGACATAGGAGAACAAATATCAAAACCACCATGCAACTATGGAAATTCAAATCTAGATCGATGGTTATGAAGGTGGTGGTGGTGGAAGTGGTGATGAGATCGAATGTACTTCAAATGTTGCATTCTGTTCAACTTCTTCCACCAATGAGGTCGTCAAATGTACTTCAAATGTATTCGGTTCAACTTCACGTTTGTGGAGGCCGAGGAACAAGTTGAGAGTGCTAGGTACTATTGGAGAACCAGATCGTAAAACCCCTAGAGATACAGCAAAGTCAGGGATGCTAAAATTCGGTATGATATTGGAAGAGGAGGAAGAAGACCCTTTCTTAGAGGATATTCATTCAAGTAATGTTATTACGTTGAGTTTCTCTTTCCTGAATTCCTCAGGGATATCCTCTAATAAAGGGTCTTCTTCCTCCTCTTCCAATATCATACCAGATTTCAGCATCCCTAACTTTGCTGTATCTTTAGGGGTTTTACGATATGGTTCTCCAACAATATCTAGCATTCTCGACCTGTTCCTTGCCCTCAACAAACCTGAATTCGAACAGAATATGGCATTTGAAGTACATCTGACGACCTCACTGGTGGAAGAAGTAGAACCAAATGCAACATTTGAAATACATCTAATGATCTCACCCCTTCTTCCACCACCACCACCACGTTCATGATCATTTAGATTTGAATTTCCGTAGCTTAGTGGTAATGTTTGATTTTATCTAAAATAAATCAATATAATGTAAAATCTGCAAATAGTTTAGAAAGTGTTTATCATTATTGTCATAATTAATCTATTATTATTTCTTTATGTCTTATGATACCAAATGGTGGTTATTATTTATGACTCATAATTTATTATAATAAATGATTTATCATAAATAATTCATAAACATAAATATAAACTATACCAAAGAGAGTCTTATGTAAAACTCCCATCTCATTAAGGGTGGCCTAAATTATTGTAAGGTGCTTGGTTCAAGAAAGTCAATCTTTCGGTCAATGTAAACCTAACAAATTTATGCTTTTCTCAAGTGATTCTAATGGGAATCCGGTGGCTATTTCACTTGTTTGGGTGTTGTTGGTTGTAACAGATTAGATATTGTCACGGAAGGTGTATATCATTAGATCTTACACTCTAGTCCCTTTAAATACTAAAACTATCCTTTTATTGGATGCATGATTGGGCTCCCGATGTGACAATCAACTTGGTTACAACTTACAACCCCCCTAATTGTATGAATCCAACAAAATTGTTTTCCGTAAATGAGATTCATACATTACAAAAACGGGATTCTATTCTTAGAATGTGAGGTGAGAAACTTTTATGTCGATTCATTTGTTTTGACGTAAAATTTTATAAGTAACATTTTATATGTAATCTTTTTTTTTTTTCAATGTTTGTTTCTAAAAGGTAAAATATTATGATCTCCAAAGGGAGGGAAAATGAATTCTGTTTTACTTTTACCTATTGAAAATAAATATTAAAAAAAATTACATATTAAATATTACACAAACGAAACCTTAAGAAAGATTAGATAAAACATCAATAATCACTAGAAACATCAAAAATGTGCCAAACATGATTCCACTTTAGAAATAACTCCAAAGATCCAGAATTCTCCTACAAGGCTACAATCATACAGATAAGTAATAACAAATACACCCATATTGTCACATAAATTATTTTTTTAACTGAATTTGGAGCAAAAGAAACTTGTGCCCGGATGGATAACACACTTATTTCAAAGAGGAAAAAATTATGCCCAGATCTTCTCAAGCGGCAGGGGGGCGTAGTGAGGGATTTGATAATTTAGACTCCCTGGGCGCCCATGCAGTGAGTCTCGGCCATTGGATCCCTCACTAGGCCGTTTAGCTGCTGGAGAGGATTCTTATGCGTAAAATTCTTTCAACTTACACGTGTACAAGACAATCATAATCTGGCCAGAATAATATATATTGGAAAAAAATTTCATATAAATACCATTTATACAGTCCAACGAAACAAACAAGGCCTAAATGACCCAACATTGAACCGGAGAATTATTAAGACACTCAAGAACCACCCTGTGTCCAGCATACCGATTCCCAAACATCAATTCAAGGACATAGTTTTAGTTTATGGTATCAGAGCGGGTATTAGTATCGGTATCTATATCAGATACTAGTATTGGTTAGTATCAGTCAAGTTTCGGGCCATTATGCTAATGTGGCATATCTTTTGGTATCGGTCCATATCGGCTAGTATCGGCCACATGTTGGCTAGTATTGGTCAGGTATTGATATACCAATTCCAATTTAACCAAACGATACTATATCTTCTAGGTATTCGTATTGGTCATGTCCAATACTAATATGGATCCGCCAATGCAGATACCTAAAACCATGTTTGAGCATTTTAGATTTTAAAACGTTTAACACATTCATAATATTCATATTTAATTTGCAAATAATAATGGAATCGTTTGCATGTCACTCTTTCTACTAATCACAACTTTCTATTTCGATCCCCTATAAAACGAATATCCGACAATACCATCATCTATGTAACATTGAATGAGAAAAAAAATAATCTACATGTCGGGCCAACCAGCAATCCTCATCTCATAATATTTGGCATTTTATTTATTATATTTTTAGAAGGCTATTACATTTGGTCTCAACTCAAGCACCTATCAGCCACATGTACATAAACATAGTGTATTATTTTTAACACATAAGCCTAATGCTGGCATGCCAAGATTTACTTTGCAGTAAGCGTTGCATACCACTGGTTTGCAATTATCCATTCTGACAGACATGTCACAGTTACGAGCTTCTCCCATCATAAACCCTATATCATGTTACACCAAAAATAAACAAGATGAGATTAAATTGTTTTATTTTTTAAATATAATACAACTGAAAATGAAACTGAAACTTAGTTTGCAAGATGAATAGGAATTATTGAGGTTAAATATTGCAAAGGTTTCATTTGTTTTCATGTAAAATGATGGACAACGAAAAATTTTCAGTAAAATAAATTTGCCCACTATATATTTATAAAATGTATAGAAAAAAATTGAAAAAGTACGAAAATTTTATTCATTTGCATGGAAAATTTTCATGTACTTCAGACCTACAATTGAAATCAAAGATATTATCTAAATGAATTGAACTGGGGATGAGACAAAGTTTACCATATGAGAAGATGACAGCGAAGACAAAAATGATAGCAAATAAGGAAGAACCCTTCATGTTATCTGAGATAAACTTGATCTTTCCTCAATTCACTATGGAAATGCCGATAAATTTTTAAGTATTTATAGCATAAAAAAGTGCTATTTGAATCTAAAAAGGTATGAAATCCAATGAGATTTTGCATTTATTTAGGATCCTAACTGCCACTGGCAGTCACTACAAAGGATCCTTGTCCACGTGAGGCAATGTGGGAATTGCATAATTAGAGGAGAAACAAATATGGGAAAATCCAATAGATTTATGCAATCCAAAGCTAGCCAGGCCCTTTAAACTATCAAACCAAAATCCTAGATTTATGCAATCCAATCACTTAAAGTGCATCGGGACACGTGCCAATGCTCTTTGAGTGATCAGGATCCTCACTACCACTTGGCAGTCACTACAAAAGATCTTTTTTCGCCTCACATTCTCATTGCCCACAATAGCCTGAGTCTCCCAACTCTGTAATGAAAAGGATGGGTCGATCTGAATGTGAACGATGTGATGATGGCATCCCAGCCTTGCATACAATTGAGAATACTTTTGGTATTTAAAGGAATGATAATGTTAAGATCTAACGGCATAAACACCCAATGACAACGTTGCAAAGCCGAAAATGATTGTAAAAAATGAAAAATGAAAAATGAAAGTCACCAGTAAATGGATGCATTAGTTTCTTCAAGATTCTCATTAGTTTTCCAAACCTCCTAAAACAGGTCATGCAATTACCAACGTTGAGCCTCTCCACGAAAAATGGACCATGAATAAAATGATCTGTGCTGATTTAAGAAAAAAAAATGCACATACATAGAACCTAAGTCCTCACAAGACCCATGACTCTGTACATAGTCTTTCGAACCCATACATTACTGCATGTAGGCAAATGGCTGCAATGGCTGCAACTAATTGGAAAACCATGGAGATTACTAAGCCCATATCACTTTCTCTAGAAAGCAAACCCAAATTAGTGTGTTAAAATCCAGCTTTATTGAGGACTTATTAATGGTTTGACCCAGCAATTTTCGAGTTGCAGGAAATTTAGCAACTTAATGGGCCAACTTGGTCCACCCAAGCCTCACCAGTGTTCCAAATAATGGCCTTTAAAATTTATATTAAAACTACAGTTAGAAAAAAAAAAAAAAAGGTTTTTGAATGTCAAGTAAAATTGTTGCAAATTCCAAAATTTCGTAAATATATTTTAGGGGAGGGGATTCATACAGAGAGTAGAAAGGGATCACCAGTTTGTTTTAGAGGGTGCAGGGCCATTTTGGTATTGCGTAGAGGGCATTTATTATACGATTTGGTTGGGTATATAATCTTTTGTCAAAAAAATGTATACATTTTAATGAAATAAATTAGTACGGATCAGTTGAACTGTTAGAATGATAAATGAGTATTTCAAGGATTAAAATAGTCTGTATCCAGTCAATGCCCAACATGTAACTGTCGGCTGAATCCAAGTCATCCAGCCAATTGATAAGGTGAAGCACGGAGGGATTCAACCTTATGCACCCGCGCTGGCTAGACAGTTCGAATTCAGCCGACACCAACATGTCGGGCATCGACTGAATACCGCCATATCTCCTGTAGATACCCTCATAGAAAACGATTTGAATCCATACTTCAAGCAATTAAACTGATGAAATACTTTGTTTTTGCCTTTTGTTCTATTCTTACTCCATCTGAGCAATACTTGGTGGTATAAAAATCCTCTCCCGCCCATCTGCCGTCGGCCAAGGGCGGGATTTCAGCCGACCCACCTCCCCATGTATTGGTAGGCGGATCGACTGATCCCCAGCCCTTGAATCAGCGGCAAGAATCTCCTGCCGCGGGAGAGGATTTCCTACTTGGTGATATAGAGTTTTACATAATACTATGAAAACATTATTATAATAAGAAATTTTTTTTCGAGGGTTATCTAATGTCGATGGTTTTAAGAATTGGATCGGGGTCCACGGATTGGTTGATTCGAATTGGAATTGCCTAACCGAAATTCCAATCAATGCCTACAACAATAACTTATTTTGGAATCGGTCATGAATGCTTTTTGTTCTTCAGTTTTTTCTTTCTTTTAAATAGTAAAAAAATCAATTAAACTAACCTCCTGTAACTACATTTACAAGAACTATAATAAGAAAATATACTAAACGTCACTAGTTTATGAAGATATTGGCTTCTTTCAAATTCCATTTTCTAGAGTTTTGGCCGATTCTAATTGACTAGTTTTCGATTAAAATCCAATTTGAACCAGAGGTCCATAATAGTTGGAAATCCATCCACTTTCGTATATGGATGTATACGTTTACAATTGTACTTTCAACCGTCAAATGAATAAGTATAATCTCTAAACCACTCTCCTGTTAAATGAAGGGCTACAACTGTGATCATAGGACTACAATAGAATCAGGTTGGACCAGGCTTTTTAAAACCTTAAGTCCCCTTAGTTGGCTCAAACCCAGTACAACCAGACTGAGGACTTGAAAAATCCCAGCCTGAGCACCTGAAAAATCCAACCCTAACCCACCCCCACCCCCACCCCCACCCCCACCCCCACCCCTCTCTCTCTCTCCAGGGCCGGGCTGTTCTTAATTGATCCTGACTGGGAAGGGGAAGGGAGATGCAGGGGTTGGGCCAAGCCAAGAAGAACAAAAGTGGGTTGGGTGTGATCCGTGTGGATGCCATGCAGTGAGTCTCGGCCATTGAATCCCTCACTAGGTCACTCAACTGCTGGAGAAGATCCCAATGCATAAAATTCTTTTAATTTACACGTGTAAGACAATCACAATCTTATTAATTTGAAAAATTTTCACATAAAAACCATCTATACGATATTAAACGACCCAACAACGAGTTGGAGAATTAGTGAGACCCTCAAGAACCACCCTTTGTCCAGTGTACAAATTCTCAAACATCACTTCGAGGACATAGTTATAGTTTATGTTATCAAAGTGGGTATCAATATCGGGATTGATATCAGATACGAGTATTGGTTAGTATCGGTCAAGTTTTCAGCCATTATGCTAATGTGGCATGCCTTTTGGTATCGGTCCATATCGGTTAACATCAGCCACTTGTTGGGTAGTATTGGCCAGATATTGTTATACCAATTCCGATTTAGCCAAACGATACCGTATCATTTCGATATTTGTATTGGCCATGTCCTATATACCAATATGGATCCGCCAATGTAGATACCTAAAACCATGTTTGAGCATTTGAGATTTTAAAACATTAAATACATTCACAATATTCATAATTAATTTGCAAATAACAATGGAATCACTTGTGCAGCACTCTTTTCACTAATCACAATTTCCTATTCCGATCCCCTATAAAACAAAAATCTAATAATACCACCATCTATATGACACCGAAATAGAAAAAATAATTATCTACAAATTGGGCCAACCAGCAATCCTCATCTCACAATATTTGGCCTTTTATTTATTATATTTTTAGAAGGCTATTACATTTGATCTCAACTCAAACACCTATCAACCACATGTACAAAAACAGAATATATTATTGTCACGAGTGTCATGATAACATATGCTTTGTGATGCTATGCCAATTTGTACCTTGCAGAATCTGTTACAAGATATTGGATTGCAATTATGCATTAAAGTCTGGTAACAGATACGAGCTTCTCCGATCATATTCCCTATTTCATGTAACACCAAAAATAAACAAGATGAGATTATTTTATTTTATTTCTTAAAATATAATACAATTGAAAATGAAACTGAAACTTAGCTTGCAAGACCAATGGAAAATGAAAAATTTTCAGTAAAGTAAGTTTTCCCACTTTATATTTTAATACAAGATGTGAAAAAAAAATTGAAAAAATACGGAAATTTTATTCATTTGCATGGAAAATTTTCATATAGAATATCCATTAATGAAATCATACTTCAGACCTACAACAGAAAAGAGTCAATAGAAATCAAAGATATTTTCTAAATGAATTGAGCTAGGGATGAGACAACGTTTACCATATGAGAAGATGAGAGCGAAGACAAAAATGATAGAAAATAAGGAAGAACCATTCATGTTATTTGAGATAAACTTGATCATTTCTCAATCCACTACTAGTGATAAGTTTCTCAGTATTTATAGCATAAAAAGTACCATTTGAATCTAAAAAAGGTATAAAATATAAGGAGATTTTGTATTTATTATGATATTCACTGCCATTTGCAGTCACTATAGAGGATTCTGGTCCATGTGATTGTAAACGCTTTAAATTTGTCAAGAAATTAAATTAATTTTTTTAGGCTCAAGGTAAACAAATAAATAAATGAATAATAAATAATAACAATAAACAAGTAAATAAAATATAATAAAATAAATAAATAAATAATATATAATGGTGACAAAATAATTAACAATAATAATAATAATAATAATAATAAATCTAAACCTATTTTAATTAATTAATTAATGAAATTTAAGAAATAAGCACTTAAATAAATAATTAAAAAATGATAATAAGATATAAATAAACAATAATTAAAATAAACAAAATTTCAAATGATATCCACGTGGTTTGGAAATAAGATTCCAAACCCACGGTAAATCAAACCAATTTGGAGAGAGGGGTATTTTTGGTAATAAATTATATATATATATATATATATATATATATATATATATATATAAGGAAAAAAAAAAACAAAAAAGCAAAAGGCATTTTTCAGATCCAAAAAGAACGAACAGAGAGTTAGATGAGGGTTTTGAGAGGATGCACATCGTCTCCTCCCAGTGATTCTGGGAGGACGTGGCAACCTATCTTAGATGGTTGCCACGTGGCTCTCGGTTGAATCCGAGACCCATGTCTGAGCCGACAACCCCTGTCGGCTCGACTTGTCGGCTAGGTGTCGGCTCGAACGTGGGTCTCAGATTTACTGAGAGCCACGTGGCGACCATCATTCAGGACAGGTTGTCATTGTCCTCCCAAAACCACTGGGAGGACAGGATGCGGATCCGTTTTGAGAGCAGAAGAGAGGTGGAACAGAGAGATGGTTTGAGGAGGAAGAGGAAGAAAAAGATGACGGCAACAGTGGCGGATGGCGATGGCAGAAGAATGGCGGAAGAATAACGGTGTTGGTGCGAAGATTACGGTGGTAGGAACTCCAAACGGCAGATTCGATCTGGTTCTTGAAGCCAGATCTGAATTCTGGTTTTTCTCCTCTTCTTCTGGTGTGGATCTCTGATTTCGTTCTCGCTCATGTCTGTTTCTAGTGTTTCTGAGTGCTTTCTTAGTCTGCAAAATCTCTGGTCAGTCTGGAATTTTTTTTCTCTCTTCGACGATTGGTGCAAATTTTTTGTTCTGGTTTTCTTTCTTGCTCTCTGATATGCAAAGAGTATCAGTTGTTCATCCTTTGTTCATTGTGATTTCTGATCTGGTGTGACCATGTGACCGATTGTCTTCTCTGTTCTTAACCTTTCTGTTTTGTTCTTGAAATTTCTTTTCTGGTCTTGGTTTTTCTTGCGCTAGATCTGTTTAGCTTTCTTGAGTTTGCTCTGTCTGGTGTTATGATTTCGATCTATCTGGTGCTCGTGAGTTTCATTTGTCTTGCCTTCTTGAGTTTCTTGATACTTAGGGTTTCAATCTGAGATGTCCAACTTCTCTTCTCCAACTTCTGAAATTTCTTTTCCCTCTTCGTTATTGTTGTACCAGCCGGATAATCCTGAACATGTTCTGGTTACTCATCCAATGGATGGTAACAACTATTCGTCATGGAAACGAGCTATGCAAGTTGCATTAGGTGCCAAGAATAAGTACTCCTTTGTAGATGGCACACTTTCTCGTCCTCAAAATCCCACCTCTGCCATGACCTGGGATCAATGTGATAGTATGGTCCGATCGTGGATTTACAATAGTTGCCAAAGACCTTCATGCTACGGTTTTTTATGCTAATACTGCTCATGCTCTTTGGAAAGATCTTGAGAATCGCTATATACAGAGCAATGGTCCGCTGGATTTTGAGTTCAAAAGGAAAATTACATTGCAACGTCAAGATTCCTTATCTGTCTCAGGATACTTCTCTGCCTTAAAAGTCTCTAGGATGAGCTCCGAACTCATTTTGTTCTTCCTGAATGTACCTGTGGTTCCATGCCTAAGATTCTTGAACAAGTAGAGACGGAACATGTTTACCAATTCTTAATGGGTCTCAATGATGTTTCCTTTCCGTTAACTCAGACAACATAGCTTGTGCTTTCAATCGTGGGGCTGCTTCTTATTCCAGGAATACGGGTCCTAATTCTGCAGGATTTTTCATCATCTTGTTGTATACCAGATATGTTTTGTTTATTTGAATGCTCTCAAATTGTTGAAAAATTCTTTATGATGTTTGTAATTCTTATCAATAGATATACATACTTATGGATGTGTCTTGTTATGATCTTCACATTAGCTATGCACGTTTCTTGATGTATGTTATCATGATCTACTTTGTAGTCATATCGTATAATTTTTGCATTCTTTCCTTCTATTTATGAATTCTCAATTTTATCAAATGCCCTTCCTAGATGTTATATAGCTCTCTATTTATTTTCTTAGATGTAGTTCTGTGTCTGAGAAATTTACTGTAGAGATCCTATATGGGTTGTGTGTTGGTTTCATTTAATATCTTTGTATTTTATATGGATTTCATTGGAGAGCTTTTGGTCTCAATTTTTTTGTTTTATACGATTGTGGGCTTCTTTACATGGTCCTTCTGTTTTGTTTCTTTTGATATCTTTTGTCATCTAGGTTTTGCTATGGTGGTAGAGTTCTTTACATTGCTTAGCTGTTTTCATTTTCCTCCTATTTCCTAGCTTTTTTATCTCCATGTGTAACTATGATGTTTTTTAGAGTTGTGTGTAAATTTCCATTTAGAATTTCTCGTAGTTTCCATTTTAATATTCATTAGGAGTTTCCTGCATTTTGTTCACTCTTTATTATACACATATGTGACTTTAGTCTCTTGTCGTAATCTCTTTTAGTCCTCATCTGACACTGTTTCTCTTTATTCTAGTGAATTTCATCTATTTTTGTTTTAGGCCTTTCGGTCCAATTCCTTGCTGGACCATGTTCTTTCTTTGAAGTTCTATATATCACTCATTGTTGTTTCCTCAACTTGCTTTCAAAGTTGCATAGTTAATTGATTTCTTGTTACTGTTTAGTCTAATGTTTGAAATAACTCATGTTGTGCTTGGTGGATGTTTATTTTAATGCTGAGGTTGATCAATAATGTGTCTGGATTTAAAGTCAATTCAATATCATCTAATTAAATCTTAATCCCATTTTTTTCCCCATTGGTTTGCTGTCACTTTGTTTGGATTATTCCCATTGTTGATCGAACTTGGCCCAGTCTACAATTTTATATGGTTCAGCCCATTTGATTCCTTTATGATTCAAATTGATACTTATCATGATCTAACCCATGAGTCTTATTATGTTCCTTGTTTAGGTGCAACCCATAATAGGTTTTTCTTGTTTAGTTCCAGCCCATTAGAGTCAAAGTGTGTTCCTTGTTTAGGTCCAGCCCATAAGAGTCTTAATAGGTTTTCTTGTTTTGGTCCAGCCCATGAGAATCTTAGTAGGTTTCTTTGTTTAGAGGCCGGTTCACCATTACAGTGTGTTTAGAGTTGGTCCTTAGTCAGTTATCCATGTTTCACCTGCTTATCATCATCACGGGCCGATTCAACCTTTCAGCTACCATCCATCACTGTAGTTCATGTTTGGCATACATCATGATTAGCATGCATAGGTTGATCAACCCCTTATTTGTTATCTTTATGTTTGTAACGCGTGAATTAATTAGCTCATTCATTTGTTGCTCCCTTGCTTGCTACAAGTGTTAGATCCATTTAATTTCATTCTTTCACTTGTCCATATGATTTATTTGTCTTATTTATATTTGTTGCATTCTTCTGTCACATGTTTGGGGTGAGCATCCTCGATGGCAAGAAGCTGAATTTAGAGTAAGGATGTGAAGATTGTCGAGAATCAACCAGAATTCAAGATACGGTGACCAGCGATATGTTTGTTCGCGGTCGGACCAGCTTCTTAGAAATTTTCTCAAGCAATTGGTCGAGCATCAAGGTGATTTTACTTTCAAATTTTTACTCATAATTTCATCATTGTTAGGTATTTCTCTTACCTCTCTAAATTTTCTGTAATTTAATACGTTTACTTATTTGTATATAAACTGTCTATGGTGGGGACGTGCTAGTGAGCACCCACATATTTTGCATGGGGTGGGTAACACGATATGCATGCGACACTTGCCATCCCTAGAGTAGTGACGAGCAGAATAGACTAGGACGTCCCTTACCCCTTTAATGTATGCTATAATGTGAAAGGGAAATGTATTAATAGTTTTGATCCTCAATCCCTACTTATGTATCCCATAGGAATTTTTTATAAAATTTTGTAATTATTCTCGTACAATGCGGGTTCACGCGCTTGTGATGCACGTATAAATATAGACACGTGGATGTATGTATGAATAAAGCGAAACCGATGTCTATTGTCCAATGTCGAGAGTACCCTCTCACATGTTGACAAATTAAAATTATTTTCATTTTTTATGCGTACATTCTGAACTACGTATGGACTTGATTTTCGGACTTCACCCCGAGATACGTACGTTGCTTGGGGATCCGTCACCCAAGTTCAGTCCAATTGTAATGAGGGTTGCAATAATCTCAATTTGCATCATAATGTATTTTGTACATTGATTTAAAAAATTATGTTCTTTCCAAATTTACTATTTCAATCATCTTTCATAGTTCAAAAATTCAAATTTCAAGAAAAAATTAAGTCCAACTGGAATGAGGGTAACAATAATACCTAATTACCATCATAACATTTTTTTTTATTTAGTACATTGGCTTCAAAATTGTATTTTTTGTGATCCCATTGTTTCAATTAAGCATAATTTCAAATATCAAAATTCAAGACAAATCAAATTTAATTCAATTTCAATTCTAATTTTGATTCCAATTTCAATGTCAATTTCAAATTTAAGTCAATTTAAAAAATTCAATTTCAATTCAGTTTTGGTTTCATTTTCAATTTAAATTCCAAATCTATTTTCAATTTCAAATTTAATTCAATTTCTATTTCAATTTCATGATTCAATTCCAATTTCAAAATTCAATTCAATTTTAAATATAATTTTCAAATTTCAAATTTCATTTCAATTCTCATTTTCGCATGGAACTTTGGGTAAACATTCCATCATTGCATGAAAGTCTCTTTCAATCTTGGCAAACATTCTATCATTGCATGAAAGTCCTTTTTAATCTTGGGTAAATATTCCATCATCTTATGGAAGTCCCTTTCAACCTTGGGTAAGTATTTTATCATCGCATGGAAGTCTCTTTCAAACCTTATTTTACCTAGACGGTCTACTAGCTTGTCTAGTGGCTGTTGAAGTCTATTAGATGTGATTTACGTAGACGAACTACCAGCTTGATTAGTGGTTGTAGAAGTCTATTCGATGTACTTTACATAGGCAGTCTATCAGCTTGATTAGTGGTCGTAGAAGTCTATTCGATTGCTTTACATAGATGGCTTACTAGTTTGATTAGTGACTGTAGGAGTCTATTTAATATCTTAAGCCTAGATGACCTATTAGCTTGATTAGTGGTTATAGGGATCTACCATCTTATCAATCCAAGCGGTTAAACTACGTTGGGTTTGATTTTCAAATTTTTCTTGAGATATGTAGGTAGCTTGAGTGTTTACCGTTTAAGTTCAGTTCTAAACTAATTTATTTTAATTTACTTTTCATTTCATTCTAGAGTTAATTTCAAAATCATTGCATTTGAACTTTGGACTAGACTACAATAGCTAAAAATAATTTTTGTTTGTCAACCTGCTGAGTTGTGCTCTTGTTATCCGAAATTGACTGATTTGTCCGTCATCCAATCATTTTATTTTGATCTCTATCACATTGTTATTTTCCATACTGTTATATTGAATGTTTGTTCCTAGATTGAAATACATCTAGAACCTAGGTTTGGTGCCTATAAAAAAGTTGCTTAGCCATTGTGTGTAATTTAAATTAAGATAGGAAATGATAGTATATGAAGAATAATCTTCAGATTAGACAATTTGGGTGCCTAACAACTTCTCAAATTGTAACATGATATTTACTTATTATTTCTCTGGTTTGATCATAAGCCTTAATCCATTACGTGAGTCATTAGTATTTCTCATATGAAAAATTACATATAGGTTTTAGACCTTATCTAGGTGATGATTCTATTCATTTTTACATTTTAATCATTTCCTACAAATTACAAACCATCGTCCTTTCATGAGACAAGGTGGGAATTCCATAAGTAGAAGATAAACAACTATGAAAAAATCAAATACATTTATGCAATCCAAACATAATGAAGCCCTTTAAACTATCGAACCAAATCCTAGATTTATGCAATCCAATCACTCAAAGTGCATTGCGACACATGCCGATGCACTTTGAGCAACCAGGAACCTCAATGTCACTTGGTAGTCACTACAAAGGATCTTTTTCTGCCTCACGTTCCAATTCCCCACAATAGTTCGTCTCCCAACTCTGTAATGAAAATGAGGTTTTGATATGAATGTGAACGATGTGATTATGACATCTTAACCCTGCCCAATTTAGGATAGTTTGGGTATTTAAGGGGAAGGAAATTTTTACGTAATACCCAAATATTTTGAGAAACATCACCTATCACCCAAGTTTTTTTAAAAACATTACCTACCACCCAAAATTCTCAAATGTTACCCCATTAACTGATGGAAGGGAGTTGAAATTTTATCTAGAGTTTATACCTTTCTCATTTTAAATTGAAAAAACATCAACTACGTACCACCCAACTTCCTTGATCTTCTTTTCTGCTATCTTTATTATTGAATTTTTTTTTTCTCTCAAATTTCCTAGATTTGAATTTTGTTGGAGAATTTTTTTGGTACAGAAGAAATACTCAAAGACGCACCAAAAAAAATAGAAGAAAAGAAAACAAAAAAAAGTTTGTATTTTTTTTGTCTCCTTCGAATCATTGGGGTAAATATCTGCAATTAATTATTCATTTTTTTTTTAGCAAAAGTCATTATTTTCTAACAAATCTTTAATTGAATGAATAGTACAAATATGGTAGAATCATGCACTAGTAGAGAGAGAGAGAGAGGGGGCTCACCTGGGTGTTTATCGCTGACCTTCCAAATTGAATATCGACTTCTTGAAGCTCTTGAAATCCAAGCTCTTCTTTAGAATCCCATAAAAAATCAAACTTACTTAACAGAAAGAACACTAATCATAAACAGAATTAAACATACACCTCCCCTCTCAAAAAAAAAAAAAAAAAAAAAAAAAAAAAAACCGGAAAGCCCCAAAAAAATCCCAAAAAATTGAGAAAGAAAGTAAGAAAGAGAAAAACTTACCTTCTTAACATCTCTGGCAATTCCATAACCAATATAATACATTTGATCGACCAGGACCTGCATACCAATGTCCCTTGCCTTGGCCTCCTTGAGTGCATTGTCAAACCACCGCTTCACGCAACCAGAGATCACTTCCTTCAGCAATAGATGAGTTTGTCCTTCAGTGTTCTCCATCTTTAACTTTGATTGCATCAATTCGCCCAATTTAGCTATTTCCAGTGAGAAGTAAGTGTCTTTCGATATGGGCTTTGCTTTATCGGATTTAATCGTGGATGTGATTTGCCCAAAAAACAGAGGACAACATTATGTAATTATCTCCTTTGACAGACATAGAAGAAGGTTTTCCTTAAGACATGATCATAAGAAAGTAAGAAGGTTTATCCGATTTCATTGTCAATTTTATTGGGAATCAAAGATCTGTCCAAATCCTGAAAAGAACTTTAAAAAGAAAAACCCGAGTAGGGTTTGAAAAAAGAAGAGCTTTCGCTCAGTGAGAATTGAACATAAAGGCTCACACACAAAGAGACAGGGAATCAAACGGGAATTTAGAAGCTAGTTTGGGGCAGGAGATTGAGTTTTTGCTGCGAGAGCAGCGCAATAAAAACACAATTGATCGTGAGAGGGATCTCAATATCTTCAGAAGCGGCAGTACTCCTCTGACAATGGAGGGTTCCTTGAATGCTGTGGGGAGTTTATGTAGGAATAAGAGATTTTTTTTTTCTTTTTTGATAAAATGTTGTACAGAAACAGAGAAGAAGAAGATGATGATTTGGAGGTAGGGTTAAAAATAACTGAGGGTAAACTCAACTTTTCCCCTTACAATAAGGGTATTACTGTCAATCCAAAATTTGTTAACTGCGGACATCAGCATCTAACGGCTCCATGATAAGGCTTTGGGTCTTTTGTATAAAGATTTGAGAATTTTTGTGGTAGGTGATGTTTTTAAAAAACTTGGATAGTAGGTGATGTTTCTCAAAGTATTTGGGTATTACATGAAAATTTCCCTTAGGGAATGATATATTGAGATCTAACAGCATAAACACCCAAGGACAACGCCACAAAACCAAAAATGAATGCAAAATTGAAAATGAAAGTCACCCATTAGTGGATGCATTAGTTTCTTCTAGATTTTTATTATTTTTCCAAATCTCATAAAAAATGTCATGCAATTACCATCGTTGGGCCTCTCTAGGAAAACCATGAATAAAATGGTCTGTGATGATTTAAAAAAAAAAAATGCACGTACATAGAACCTAAGTCCTCACAAGACCCACGACTCTATGACTCTGTACACATTGTCTTCGGAACCCATACATTACTGCATATAAGCAAATGTCTGCAGCTAATTGAAAAACTATGGAGACAGTTATTGTTGGACTTTATGTTGTCATTGTTGGCAACTTGGTTGATGTGACAGTGTTTGTGAGCATACAGTCAAAGAAATTAGGAGAGAGAGTGTCAGGGTAGGAGAGAGAGTGTCAGTGCAGTGGCACATATGTGGCAACTTTGCTTGTGTGTTCTACAGTGTTCTACATGTGTTTTAGATGACTTGTAATGAGTTAAATGAGATTTTACACTGATTTTGATGAGAAAGAGTGTTTGTGGACCCCACTGGTGATGTGACACAATTTCTGGTGATGTGGCACATGATGTGGTCGAGTTTCTAATGATGAGGCAATGTTGCGGCATTCTGAAACATTACATGAAGAATGAAGATGTAGAGAGAGAAACTAGAAAGAGAAAGAGGAGAGAGACTGTGGGTGGGACCCACGGGTGTGGTGGCGAGGTGATATGCCAACACGGCAACTCACGGCACTTGGCATGCATGCACACAAAGTTTCGGGTTCAAATTCCAAGGTTTGACAGAGTTTTAACTTTGGGCCTATTTTTGGTGAGTCCCGCAGCAGGTTCATGGAGATCCGACATTGGAAAGATGTAAAGCGTCGAGTTAGCTTTCCAACGCAACTTGAATCGCTCAATTCCGACATCGGATGGGGGAGATATCGCGATTCTCGTCGGATCGCTTGAAAAATAGGAAAAATCCCTGTTCTCGGTGAGTGAATGTGACATAGGGAAAACAGTAATATTATATAAAAGTTAGAGGGCCTCTTTGCAATTATCGAAAGTTAAAGGATGGCGCTGGAATTATCATAAATAGAGATAAATTATGTTTGGAAGGCTCAGAATGAGCCACATAGTCAAAATTCAGATCGGATGGCCTGAAAAAATGCGGGCTAAGGTGTGATGCGAAGATTCCGTCTAGATTCCATCGCGAGGCATCTGGTTGGATGGAGGCAGTTTAAAAAGGTGGTTCATGTTTCATGGAATCGGCGCCTTATTCGGTGTGACGCGTTCATCGTGCGACGACGAAAGAGATTCTGATCCAGCGTTTCACGTGATCTTCGATTTTCGGAGGCGTGATTTATCCAGATCTAAGGACTCAGATTCAATCCCGCCTTTTTGATGTTAATCTGACGGTCCGTGCTGAAGATTCTTTGATCGACCAATCATATCGCGACAGCGCATCGGCGGCGCGGCTACGATGCGGCGCGGGTGTGCGGTTATAAAAGGAAAGATTCCATTTTGAATCTTTTGGTTGGTCGAACTTCAAACTGCCATAACTTCTTCATCCGAGCTCCAAATCGGTCCGTTCAAGTTGCAGTTTCCATATTTTTGGATGCTCTATCTATTGGGGGCCATTGGGAGTCGAATTAGGGCTGAGAAAATCGAAAATAGGGTTTTGAAGCTTAACAAAGGGTTTTTCTAGGTTTTCATGCCTGTGGGAGTGATGAATCACCAACTACCTCTTCTCTGTGCATCAATGGAGTGTTAAATCCCTATGAGAGGTCAGTAGAGTTTTTATTTTCACATTCATGGTGATTATGGGTTGTGTGGAAGAGATTAGAAGCCTATGAGCAAGGTGTGCACATTGAAGGCTGTTGAAGAGTAACTGAGATCAGTGTGAAGCTTCAGAGATATTATTAGCCATTCGAAAGCATTCTTTGTAAGATTTCCAAGTCTCTTATCTATTTATGCTTTCAATTTATTGTAGGCTAGCGTAGGTGCAAATTGTTGAATATCTAGCTAGTGGGAGAAAATTGTAAGACAAATTTATAAGCCTAAAAAAATTATTATTTGTTTCCCGGGGGTGCGGGTTAAGTGTAGTGTGCAGCGTGTGCTGAACACTGGTACTTGATACCTGAATTCCTGACACATGTGTGTCCTCCTAGTTTTATGCTGGATAAATTGGGTGTATGTACTCCCTGTTGTGTAGACAGCAAAAAGAAATGTATTGAATATATATGGAGCCCGTTGGACATTACTTCGTGGACTTGTCATCAAACACTGTGTTGGTGAACCACGTATATTCTGTGTTGTGGATTGTCTTTATTTTCCTATATATTTTGGAGTGCGTTGAATGACTTGCAGGATAGGGGGTACAAATCTAGTAAACCTAGCCACTGAGTGGTAGCGATGTAGATTTGCATACGCTTGTGTGTGTGTGTGTAAAAAAATATATCTCCATCAGCTCTTGACAGCAGTAAATAATCAGAGAAAAATTTTAGACACTGATTCACCCTCTTCTTCAGTATCATATCAAGTTCATCAGTTATTATGCCTTAATTGCTAAGCCCAATCGTCAATATCACTCTCCCTACAAAGCAAACCCAAATTAGTAGGAAAATCCAGCTTTATTAAGGACTTAGTCATGGTTTGACCCAGCAATTTTCAAGTTGCAGGAAATTTAGCAACTTGATGGGCCCACTTCGGACCTTCGGACCCACGTCACTGAGAAACAAATCTAGACGTTTTATTTTGTCCAGGTTCCCTCATTGGAAAGCGGTATGTGAAAATGTCTACGGAAAAGCAACACGAGATAAATTATTATCCTTCTGTACTTTTCCCCGTTGACCCATCTTTGCAAATCAAGTCAATTTTATACTCAAAAATTCAAAATGGCTATGTTTTTCTTATTATTATAACCTAAAAATCATAATAAATTATTTAACATTTAAACGCAGGAGCAAAGAACATATTTTTAGATGTAGGTGGAGGGATTAAGAAAATAACAGATAGTTTCATCTCATGTGTTTCTTCGAGAGTCATATATAATGTGATGGAATAAATATCGAGTTGATGAGACAGAAGCTTGAAGGAGGGATAGATCGAAATTTCAAATAAAAGTCGAGTGGGGTCCCTTCTATATTGTGCCTATAAATATGAAGAGCATTGAAGGGGCTCTCATCCATCATCCATCATCTAGCAATTTGTAAATCAAAGCTTCTCCTCTCCTAATTGTCCCTATTTGTGTAGTCCTTCCAAGGCATGGAAATATGTTGTGGTAGTGGTGTTTCATTTCCTTTTTCCTTTCTCTCTTTCAAATTGTTTCCATTCTTCTCCTTCTCTTTCTCCTCCTCAATTGTGTCCCCATGATGAAAGGTCTCCTTTGCTGCAACTAAAGTAAAAGCACTACCATATCTCACCTACGATGCCATCACTGGGCATGTAGTTGGCCCTGACCTCACATCTTCATCACTCAACGGTTCTATTCATTCCAATAGCACCCTCTTCCATCTTCATCATCTTCGGCTGCTCAATCTCTCAAGGAGAAGTTTCAACTACTTTGCTCCATCTGGGTTTGACATACACTCCAAGTTGATGCATCTTAACCTTACTAGTAATTATTTTCGGGGACAATCCCATCACAAATATCACAACTCACAGATTTGGTTTCTCTTGATCTTTCTTAGAACCGATTTGGGGGTCAAATCCCATCTCAATTCTCTAGGCTGACCAAGTTGGTTTCCCTTGACCTCTCTTCCTACTTGGGTGATCTAGAACTTGAAACTAATTTGAGAGCATTTGTTCATAACCTATCTAGCTTGAGAGAATTGCATCTTGATGGGGTGAACTTGTTAGCTCAAAAAAAATAAGGATTGGTGTTATCACTTGTCATCCGCACTCCCTAACCTTCAAGTGTTGTCAATGAATAAATGTTCACTGGTAGGCCTCTTGGATGCATCAATCTCCAATCTTCATTTCCTCTCAGAGCTCTACCTTTACTACAACAATCTCTCTTCCACAGTACCAATTTCTTAGCTTGATGTTTCCTAAGCCTTAGATGATTGCAAAGTACTCAATCTTATGCAAGAAAACAAGAAATGGGTTTTAGCAGAAACGTCTCCTTCCATTTTTCTTCCTTCGAATCTCCCTCACTTCCTCTTCTCGACTTTTCTGTTAAAACCCATTTCTTCCCCACTTTGTGATAAAACCCATTTCTTGTCTTCAATTTCTGGTAAAATCGAACAAGTCTGAGAGTCTCTACAGCCTCTCCTTTTCTTATAAATTTAACAAACCAATTATCTTCAATTTCAGAACCACCACCCATCTTATCGTCTTTGCAGAAATCTTCTTTCTTCCTTTGTTCTCGATTTTACCGTCCATCAAAACAGGATCTTCTTCCTTCTCTCCCTTATTTTCTCTTCCAAAACTTGCGTTCTACACTTTGGGATCAGCTTCTACCATGGCTAGCCAATCCTCGAAGGATCACAAATCTGTTCACTATTTCACTGTCAAGGTTAGTCTCTTCTTTCTGTATTGCCACTCTCTCCCATACTTGTACGCTACAAGATCAGTTTCTGATTGTTTGTATAGGTATTTACCAACCAAAAAATAAAAAAAAGTAGTGATTTATGGTGCATGATTTGGAAGGTGATGCCATGAGGTTTGTCTGAAAAATTGAAACCCCCACTCCCTCTTTTTCCCTTATTAGACGATGGTTGGGGAGGATTTATGATGGATAATCTCCTATCTTTGTGGTCTTTCAATCGATGTTTTAACTGAATAAGGATATATAAGAATTGTTTGAATTCAGTGCTTTTATAGATACAGTGATTTATAAGAAGTGAGGGAGATTCGAAAGAAGAAAAATGGAGGGGAGACGTTTCTGCTAAAACCCATTTTTTGTCTTTAGAACTTTGCAGGCATCTAAGGCCTTACGAAACATCAAGCGACCATAGCCCCAGAATGAATACCCGCCACATGGACGACTCATAGCTTCACTACTTCCTCAGTAGAGAGCTCCTTCGCTACAGAAGAGCCCATCCCCTTGATTTCAGGTTTTTGATGCTTTTTCTTTTCTTATTTATTTTTTATAACTATCTTTTAAAATGACATATTCATCCCCACTTACTTAACCGTATGATCAAGAACATTAACCCTTCTATTGGGCCCATTAAAAGAAACCCGAACCCATTGGTTTTGTCGAGTTAAAAACTAAGCCCATCAAAAAAAAAACTATGACATAAACCCAAATAGTTAAAATTAACCTCAAAAGGAAACTCTTTTCATTTTTTTGTTTTTTATTTCATTTTTCCAATTACCTAAATGACTAGAGTGCCCCTTCATTGCGCATAGGGTGTCGAAATGAGACGGGGGCTCTCGCAATGGCAAAATTGGGGTGCTGACAATGAGCTTCAAAATCTTGTGGTAACCTTTTAATTGATTACTTTCACCTTTGGAGATGAATAGAGTCTTTCACCCAGGAGAGAGGAGGAGGAGCTGAAATCAAGGGTGGACAGGTTTCACCAAGAGCTTCAGGGAGGAAGAAGGAGGAGAATGAAGACGGGTTGTAAAAAGAGACTTCAAAGGGTTTGAGAGGTTTGGGAGTTCTCTTTGCTGAATTGATGTGAGATTTGAAAGATGGAATCAGGAGAAAAAAAAAATCTTCTTGGATTTCGGGTTTCCTCTTTGCTGATCAATTTGGGTTTCTACACTGATTCAGTTTGAAGGAGGAAGGCTGGGTCGAGTTGCGAACGATGATCGTAAGAGGAAAAGATCCCCTATAGTGAAGCAAAAGTGGCAGGATCCTAGCCACTCAAAGTCCATTAGGACACATCCCGATGCACTTTGAGTGGTCAATGAGAACATCCCAATGCACTTTGAGTGATTAGGATCCTCACTGCCACTTTGGCTTCACTACAGAGGATCCCAATCCACACAAGTCTGGGTCGAGTTATAGGCGATGGTCAGCGAGAAAGGGGATGTCGAATGGTTTTGAATTGTGATTTTTGATTCGGTGCAATTCAATCCTTATCCTTAAGTTATATGAATCAGATTGACTATTGTATACAAGACCAATACAACTGGTCACTACCACCTCTGTAGCATTCCCCAGAGTGAATCTCATTCACTATGGTCTGTTGCCTCCGAAAATCAGTCTTACTAATTTGATCTAACCATAATATTGAAAGTCTTCTGGAACCCTAATCTAATGGAAAAAAATCATCTCTTATTGTCTAGTCCTTCTAGTTATGATCCAGTGGCTAGACTTCACCCAACGAGCATACCAATATATTGATATACCCATTGGATAAACTTTAGCCACTAAATCACAGTTGGAGTCCCTCCAACGATAGGAGGGGATCTGAATCCCTAATCTAACCATCTATGGTCCACCTGATTTTTTCCAAAGACATTTAGATCTACGTATAGAAATTATCTCCCGTCACTAGTGAGGGGCCGAATAACAAGCTTGGCACGACTGAATGACAAGAGAAGATCTGAATCCTAAATCTACAGCTTGACATAGACCAATCAAAACCGGAAGGAAGGCCAGACTGGCTAATGCAAAATCAGTACAATGTGTAGTGATGACAACATTTACTATCAAGACATATGCAGTACACAATTGCACAAGTACATCAGTAGAAGCACCCTATGTTGATGTATTTGTTTTGATATTATTTTATGAAAGCTTACAAAAGGTGTAAATTTGTTCATAAATGGTTTATTTATTTGAATAGATTTGGTTCAAGATTGTTATTAATAGAAATTAAAATTAATCTAATTAATAGTCAATTCTTATTTTTTAAGTCAAAACCAAATCGATTAACAACGATTTATCAGTATTTTATCACTTTCGATTAATCTATTATAAACGGTTCTTACGATTAATGAATGTTTTAACTCTAACATTGAGAGAGACTTTTTAGTCCCAAATCGAATACATTAGATAAATTATAAAGTAACCAACCTTATAAAATGGGTGGTCACGTGGTTTTTGAATTCGTGAGTGGAAACCTGGGAAAAGTATTCGACCATTCACTCAAAGAAGAAATGATTCTCCCCAATTTAAAAGTTAGTAGTAAAACATTACGCATGTAGTTTGGTAGTTAACCGGTTTTAATCAATTAATTATCGGTTTAATGATTCTAAACCACAACCGAACCAATTAATTATGTGTAAAACAAAAACCGAACTGATTAAATTTTATTCGAATTGATTTTTTACCAGTTAATTTCAGTTCAAACTTGAGATTGAACCAAGCCCGCTTGAGGTTTACGCATCCATCAGGGGTTGTAAAAGCAAGGTCTCAAATTACTGAGGATGGAAAACCTTTCGGCTTGCAAGGGAAACGAAAATTTTGAACTTAAAAATGAAATTTTTGTATTCTATCACATGACCATGTAGATAATTCTACACCATTCTATATTTAGTTATTAACTTACATTTTACTTTGCATCCACATCTCTTGTAATGAAAAGTAAAATAAATTATACATCTAATAATTATCATTACTAAATATGGAAAGAAATTTAAGTACTTTTATACAATCGTATTATATTAGAGATATAAAAGTTTCATTTTTATGGGTTTTCTATTCTACCCCTTTCTAGACTTTTGGCGGATTCGATTACTACTTTTCGATTAAAATCTGATTTGAACAAGAGGTCCATAATTGTTGGAGATCCATCCTATGTCTGATTTTGGGTTGTTAAAACTTGATACAAATAAAACATAAAAGGCAAAACTACGTACAATTTTCAATCATTAGATGAATAAGTGTAATGTCAAAACTACCCTACCCTATTAAACGAATGGCCGATCCCTTGACCGTAGGGCTGCAACAGCTAGGGTTGGATTGGGTTGGACTTTTTAAAACCCCAATCCAACCCTAAGTCCCCTTAGTGGGGCTCAAGTCTGATCCGGCCTGTCACCAAGCCTGAAAAATCCAAAACTAACGTACCCTCATGGCTGGCCCAGGCAGGGCCCAGCCGGGCCAAGCCAGGCTGACCCTAACAAATCCTGACTGGGAGGGAGAAGGGAGATGTAGAGATTGAGCCAAGCCTAAAAGAAGAGGAAAGAAGAAGTAAAACAGGAACAGGAGCAGTGAGAAGAAAAGGAAGAAAAAGAAGAAGAACTAGAAAAAAAATGAGAAAAAAGAATAGGTTGGGCTCAACTTAAGGCCTCAACCCTAAGTTGGTCATAACTTGATTCAGGGCTAGAAATTCTCAACCCTAACTTGCCCCCAGAGCCAAGGTATCTCAACCTAGGACTTATTTGATCTCAGGGCAAAGTAGGACGGGTTTAGGCTGATAAAATCAAACTTGCACCCTACCTGACAGTGTACAAAAACCATCCCTTAAGACTTTTTAATTTGATAAGGGCATATCTCGCCCTTATAAACGTAATGAGCCCCATCACCCATGGATGTAATATAAAGTTATGTTGGATAGGGTAGGGTATTGGGAAAACCCGTCCTTTGCCATCCTTCAGTGGGGCCACATATGTTTCTTGCCAGCTGCTTAGGATAAGTGAAGCCAAAAAAATTTCTAACACATTATGATCCTAAATAAAGTGGAGCGATTGGTTCGGCCAGGCCCAAATGGACACGGCCCAAGTAGTGGCCCTTAATAATAATTGTGGACATCTAAGACCACATCCTTCCCACCAGTATTCATTTTTGTCTATCAAATTACTCGTGTACGAAGATCCGCTGAACCATGTTAGGATCAAGTCAATGATCCATCACCACCCAGATGGAATCCATCATGAGGAACTTAGACCAGAGGAGGATACCTCAAAAAAAAAAAATTAAATAAATAAATAAAGAGACTTACAAGCTATGGTTTTCATTAAAAAAAAATCTAAAATCACCAAAAAAATCTTAAGAAACATAGAATGTATTCTAATATAGAATGAAATGGAGTAAAGAACAAAGCATTTCTATTTTAGGCTCACAATGCAGAATGGGTTGAATATCACATCCAAGAATGGGTTAATGGACTCCATAATCCAAGCCAAGACTCCATATTGTTGCAGCTGGAAAATGACAGCCTCCTTAAAGCAAGTTGGTCCTGCGAGCAAAGAGAGAAAGGCAATTGAGAGGTTGGGTTTTGGACCCTTGGGACACTCCCGTGTCCAAGTTAATACTCCAAGTACAAACAGATATGGAGCTAGGTATGAGAATACGAGCTCAAGTAAGTGGGGTTGTAGAATGAGTTTGAGTGTAAAAAGTTTGATCCCCATACCTTCGGAATCTAGTCTACTTATACTAAAGCACATCGGGTGGTGTAATGTCGGATTTTCCCTTGAGTAAGCTACTTGTCTATGCGTTACGTTGAACGTGTCGTCCATTACTTCCGAGTGGGGTTACTCATTTGTCCATACGTTAGATATGTCGTCCATTACTTTTGAATGGAGTTATTCGCCCGATGGTTATGTCATGCACGTCGACTGTTACCCGTTAAACATAGCACATGCTCAGTCATGCGTGCTGAATACGGATAACATCTATGATCTGCACGAGCGGACCATTAAGGTAGTCTGAAAAATGCGGAGGTTGGACACTGATCTGTCCAAGCTCTAAGGTGGCAAATTCTCTCCCCACGCTTGCCCATCCACATGTCATCCTCTGATTAGCGAGGTCCATAATGGCCATAACACATATCAAACACTCTTAGTCATCTCAGAATGAGTTTTATTGATTTACAATGCATTCCAAGCAAAGTGTTAGATCGATTTGATTCATATCAATTTTGGTTATGATTGATATTGATTTTTTTATTTTTTTTCATTGTATCAATTCAAGCATTCATTGGTTCTGTATTCAATCCATTTAATATCGAAATTGATAGCCCGATATCTTATCCCATAGCCATTACTGAAAACCTTATTCCAAGAATACATAACAAACACAGGCTAAATCTTACTCTCCTTGCTCCAACCATCCTTGTCCAGTTGGCCCCTTCCACTTTGAATTAATAATTTATTAGGTTTTCTATGAAAGATTGGGATCTTTTGTAGTGAAGATTTCATTCACTCAAACTAGATAGGGATGTATTTCGATGCACTCAAACTGCATTGGGATACATGTCGATCCAATTTAAATGGTTAAGATATCATTAAAGGGATTTAAATCCTCTCATACTCCTCATACCGACATGATAAAATCTAATGGCTATCATCTATTATATTCCTATATCAATACATCAATATGTAAACTATAATAAACTATTGAATTTAAATTTTCTCATACTAAAAGGTATAAAAAGATTTTTTTTATTTTTTATTAGAGATGGTCCCACCAGAGAGGATCTTTTTCCCCGTATCCCTCATAAGTCTTGTCGTTTAAACGTTGATGTACTTTTGCTTACTAGCTACTTCCATGATAAGACCAAAAAGACAGTGGGACCACTTTTATTGAATACTCTCTCTCTCTCTCTCTACATGAATCTAACAATCTCACGTTTTAAGGAGATGGTGGGTCCACTTTAAATTTCCTCCCGGACTCAAGTTTCACACTCTTGCCACTTTCTTTTCCCAATAATTGTTTGGGCGTCCGTGTGCACGTGTGGTGGTCCTTTTTTACAACATTGGTGGCGGTTTAACTAACGAGCCGGCGTTTGGGAACACTTTAAATCTCCTCCAGGGTTTTTGTTCTGTGAGAGTTATTTTGGAATAGAATTAAATTTGGTAAAAATAGGTGAATCTCAAGCTCCAAGCTCTTTGGGATTGAACTGGTCTGAAGTCTGAAGACTCTGAACTGGTGAAAAAAAATCAGAAATTTGAGAACTTTTTTTTTGAAGCCCCCTGATGCTCTAGAGTAATTGATGGAGAATTATTTTGATGAGAAGCGACTCTCACTTGAATAGATTGCTTGTGATTTCTTCTCAAGTTCTTTTACAAATGAACGACACTAACCTCTTCTCTTCTCCACATTGAAGGAACTGAATTGGGCTTCTGCAATCGAATCTTGAGGTAATGCTCTCGTTTTTCTCCTCCCCTCTCACTCTGTAACCCAAGGGTTGCAAGTTTTTTTTAATCAACCCTCTATGCACCCTCTCGTTCTCCCACTCTCATTTCTTCCCCCCCCCCCTCTGTCTCTCTCTCTCTCTCCTCTCTCTCTCTCTCTCACCCACTCTATCCCCCCCCCCCAATAATCCAACGTTTGAGAGAGTTACGGTTTTTTTTTTTTAAACCAAGTCTCAATGTGGTCCTTCTTCCATCTCCCTTTCCCTCTCTTCTCCCTCTCCATGTCCTATTTTGTATATTTCATTTTCCATTTTAGTAGAATTCCTAGAGGTTGTGTTTGGTTGCAAGGGGAATAGAAGGGAAGTGGTGTGAAATTTTTGTAATGATTACAACACATGCTTTCACAATGCTACGTAACTAATTTCAAATCATTCCATATTTAGTTACTAATTTACACTTTTCACTTTGCATTCAAATCCCTTGTGTTTAAAAAGTAAAATATTTTACATCTTATTAGTATTATTACTAAATATACTAAGAAAATTAAATAGTTTATACAATCATTTTGTGTTACCACTATAAAAGTTTTCTTCTTAAAATAAAGAAAAATTGACACATACTACCCCTGTAGTTTATCTCAATTCCAAATACTTTAATAAGTCGTTGAATCGGACTCATACTACCCTTTCACCTAAGGGTGTCAACGGACCGGTTTGGGCTGGTTTCGGTCCGGGTTGAACCGGTGTCGGGTTTTATAAGCCCAACCCAAAACAAGTCCATTAAGAGTTCGGGCTGAGGTGGGCTGCGCTGGACACAATAACTAACGGGCTGGTCCGGTGTCGGTTTGATATCGGGCTGGGTTTATTGAGGTGATTTCGGGTTGGTTCGGTTCGGATCGAGTTTATCAGGCTTATCGGGCCCCTTTTATATGTAAACTATATAACCTATTTTATTATTTCTATCTATAAAATTAGCATTATTCCTTCCATATGTATGTAATTTAATAAACTATAACAATTAACATAATTTTTTCAACTATAGATTCACAAAATCTTCTAGATCATGAAGTGAACTCTAATAGTGTAACACAATCTATTAAAATTTAAAACCATTAAAATTAAGAAATTGGGTCCGAACGGACCTTACTGGTGTTTGGGTTGGGTTTTATCGGTTTGGGCTAATTCGGGCTTCTTAACGGATCGGTCCGGTTTGGTTTCAATTTGGGCTGAAACGATGCCGAGCTTTACAAGCTCAGACCAAAACCTGTCCATTAAGGCTCGGTCCGGACTGGGTTCGGGTTATATCGGGCTGGCTCGGTCCGTGCTACCGGGCCGGGCCCAGTTTTGACACCCTTACTTTCACCTATGTTATAATAACAAACCAGTCCAGTCATACAGTTTAACCTATTTATTCTCTTAAATAGGATCAAAATACCCTTTAGTAAGGGGTGAGCTTACTAAAAAAAAAAATCCTTTCTATGTGTAGCTCAAAGCAAAAATAAGTAGGCAAAAAAGCCATTGCTGGTTTTGGACAGAAAGAAACTCATCGCTACTTCATCGCAGGTGTCGTGGATAGAAGAAACTCAGGGGAGGCCTTCCTTCGATCCCATCTCTATTTCACGCTGTTGGTTTTCTGCTCGTTCTTCAAGCACCGCTGGTTCTCTGGTTGTATTTCCCATCTCTATTTCTTGTCTTTGAAAAGTCTATGGAAGGACTGAAGAGGGAGCTTCGGAAACCTCCTCTGGTGCTCTGTTTTCCTTCTTTTTGTCTCTGGAGTTTAAATTGGTATGACATTCTTTATTTATTTATTTTTTTTACATTTAATAATTGATGAGGCGAAGCAAAACAAGGTGCCAGAATGGTTTACTTTCTAGAGTTGCAGAGAGTGGGCATGTATCTGCCACGATCCGAAAACCCAAACGATTACGAACAAAATATCGCCACTGGAACCACCATTGAAAAACTCGGCAAGCTTGAATCTTTGGATTTAAGTAGTAACAGATTTGCCGACGCCAATGGTGGATGAATGTTTATTTGGACACCCGAATCTGGTGAACTCATCACGACGAAGCAGCTCAGAGAGATGAAGTATACTGAGGTGGTCGCGAGAGGTTGTGAGGTTTCGTGCTCCGACGACTATGGTGCCTCACATTGCCGGAGAAGATTTTGAGTTGATGCGAGTCGTCATTTCAGGGATTCACTGGAGGTGTGCTCATTCTGAAGCTTGAAATTGGCACTGTCACTGTCCTTTGCGGTCTCCTCCGTGTTATCCTTCGCCATCACAACCGCATGATTTTCATCCGGTGATGCCTTTACCCAACAATGGCAACAATGGTGATATATGTTCAGTTTAGTCCCCTTCTCTTTCTTCCTCTTCGATTTCTTCTATTTTTTCATTGTTGATTTCTGCAACCTCGTTTCAACCAGAGAGCTTTTTGCCAGGAGTGGGTGGAAGCTAGTCCAGCTTGGATTTGCTAAGTTTCTACCACTTTGGACCTTCCAATTGCCAAAAGGTAACAATGACATAATTCTCTTTTTAAATAAAAAATGAAAAGTTAATTATGTCTTTGAAGAAAATAAAAGTTACCCTATTTGTTTAAGAATGGTTGAACCAGGGGATAACTTGTCCATAACTTGTCCGATTCAACAACTTATTAAAGTATCTGAAATCGAGGTAAACTACAGGGATAATATATGTCAATTTCCCTAAAATAAATAATTTCCCCTCCCTTCCTTTGATAATCCTTTTTAGTGAGTAATTTTCTTTTCTGATCTTTATTATAGTAAGTTTTTCAGTATCTTGAGAATGCATTTTTCTTTATTATTTTTCTCCTACTTTTAAGTTGTGGGTTGGTATAATGATGTTAACGAAAGAGATTGAGGGAAACTGAGGTCATGGTAAGATTCAGTTCAAGAGAGAACCTGCCCTTTATGCACAAGTCTTTTTATACACTCTTTGCTGTTTCTTTTTCCTCTTTCCTCCCATTTGATTTTGCATAAAAATTGTCTTTTGTTGTCCAGTCGCTACCGTATTGCGCGCCGAATGCACTCCAGTCGTGAGATCACGACTGTCACCTCTGCAAAGACATGAGAAAATTTTTATCCTTTGTCTTTCCTTTAATTTTCATATTTTTGCTTCCTTATGAAATTTGAGGAGTCTAGGTGCTTGTAAAGGGTTTACATTTGAAGAACATGGTTGAGGGTGAGGTGCCTACTTGTTGCGTGCTTTTGGCTGGCATTTTTTGAGTTGTTCATGGGGTGTGGGTTAGACTCTCTTCTTTCCCTTTGCCTTTAATGCAATTTTGGTTTTGTACCTATGCTTCAGAACTTAGTTTTGTGTCTTATTTCATTATTCTTTTCTAAGTTTTTCTTGTGTAACAACGAGATGATGACTTTCGCATATCAAAATTAAATGAGGATTGTTTGGATAATTTATTGAGTTCAATTCATGAACCTCCTTTACTTGATTGCTTTCTTGTATATATGTCTTTAATTCAAATAGATAGAATATTTGGAGATTCTCCAAGAGATGGTGGTTTAAATCCATCAAGACTCGTTGAATTATCTTATTTTGTCTAGCAACATACTTATTCATGGTTTGTTCATTTGACCGGCCCGGATTATTTTAGTTTGAAAAGTTATTAATGAAATTCTAGATATATAAATGGCATTTATTGTAATTATTTTATGAAAATTTTGATTCTTAGATCAATGTTAATCAAATCAAATGTAATTCTAATCTCAATTAGATCCAAAATTAATTCCAGATTGGTTTTTGAATTTCTGTTTTTAATAAACTCTAGAATTGATTCTAGGATGGTAATACCAAATAATATCAAAATTAAGATGGCTATCAAACGGGCAAAGAATTCCCCTTAAGGTCCGTTTGGACGGTCACATAAATTAAGTGGTGATAAAGGAAAATGAGAGAACGCCAACAGGGACGGGTTGGGATGGAAGATTTTGTGATTATTGATGATGACCGTGCATATGGTCTGAAGTGTACGATTCATCCAATCAGGGATTTACCGGCAGGACACGTCATTGGGTGCTCGAAACCACAGACAAGGGCTCGTGTCCATCTCTACTCATGGGACCCACCAAAATTCTTTCCTTCCACAATCCTCCTCCATTTTCAGCGCCCACTAAAGATAGGTCCGTTGTGTGTGGGCCCACACATTTATAGATTGTCGAATCATGAATTATTACGGCCTAAAAAATCAGAAAAAAGATTGCGTCACAGATGTATTCGTGACAGCTCCTCGGATTTCATTACGTCCAGGTCCAGGTTTCATAAAACTGTGGAAATTTCGGTCTGGTTTGGATGGATTCGATTTCTGGAATGCCCCATTGGGTCGGATGACCGATACGTAGGATTCAGGTGAATCTGAGTCCTTCATCTGAGTTGATGCTAAACTGACAAGGGATGTCAGCTTGGATAGAGGGCTCGGATTTACCCAAACCCCACGTGTCGATCATCCAATGGGGGCGTCCTCCTCCTCCCGAATCTCTGGGATGAGAGGTGGATCCAATTTTTAAATTGTACCCAAAAAATGTTTCAAAAATTTTTTTTTTAGAAAACTTTCGCTCACCTCCCCTATAGTCTGGCTTGATAGACACTCATATTTTTTTCCCTTTGTTAGGTTTACCAGGCTTGTTCTCTACTTTGGTGGCATGTTCTTCCCCTTTCTTTTGCTCCCCACTTTTACCGTTTTGTTGTTTCAAAGAAGTTTCCCTTTGTGCGAATGAGTATGTTTTTCCATGTAATTTACCATTCTTTCTCCAACAATGATTGTAGAAGCCAAATCCGATGCATTTTGCCAACAAAGTTCTTGTCTAGCCCAAGGCTGAAGACTGTTAGAGCACTGCCCAATGAATAATGGCAACCCAAAATAAATGGCGGACGTGGACTGAGAGAGATAGAAACTAGAGTCAAGTCCCGAAGCTGCTCCCTAATCAATAAGCCTACCAAGGGAGTCCGCCATCCAGATGAATAAATATTAGGTAGACTGGCAAAAAAGTTAAAAAGACTGTTTTACCACCAACACTGTTCCCTTTGATTTTGAATTTTTCCCTATTTATTTTTGCAAATCATTCCAAAATGGGAAAAGTGTCCTGGATCTTGAAGTGGCAGCAAATGAAAAGACGAAGAAGAAAAAAAACAGCAACAGTAGGATAGTTCATGCGATTTGATGGGACCATAGAAAATTACAATTTACGATCAAACGAACCTCATTGAAAGAAACCATAGCCTTGAGATCAAAACACGAGAACTCCTACACAAGTTGTTATAGTCTTAATTTTCTAATCGATTCTCCAATGCTTATTTGTTGTGAATCTAGTCCATCTTTTGAATCATTTGTTCTAAAATCCGGGTTAGGTTTGGGATTGAATAGCTGTTTTTAGTTTTTGCTGTTAGGTTTTATGTTGTTTACAGATTGTGGTCAACAGCTCTATAGATAGGGGATTCACATCGTCTCTTCCCAGTGATTCTAGGAGGACACAATAATCTATCTCGAATGGACTGCCACGTGGTTCTCAGATAAATCCGAGACCCATGTTTGAGCCGACACCCCCTGTCGGCTCGGTTTGTCGACTGGCTGTCGACTAAGACGTGGGTCTCGAATTCACCGAGAGTCACATGGCGGCCATCCAGGACAGGTTACCACTATCCTCCCAGAACCACTGGGAGGAGAGGATGCGGATCCATAGATAGGCAAGATATAGCAATAAGTTTCAGGATCCATCGGTTCCCTTGCTGCAATGAAGATCCATTAGACACCTACTCAAAAAAAAAAAAATCCATTAGATCTTTGAAGGATCAAAATAGGAACAGAACAGAAGAAAAATCCACAACAACCATATCTTTTCAATGAATGGAATCCCATAAGAAGCTTTACGAATTTGACACCAGAAATCTTTCAAAAAAATATATTTGTTCCTACTTTTACTCCTCTCTACTTTGTCTACTTTGCCTATTTTCAGCTTTGAATGCATCCCTAAGAGTTATTAGCGCATTCACCCTTTTAGAGCTCCATTCATCGAAGAGAATTTGTATCGGAGAAAATCGGTGTCGACAAATACGAGTTTTTCGGCTGTTTTCTGAGTAACGTCAATTGTAGAGAGAAAGACAGAGAGGTATTAAAACCTTTTTAAAAAAAAAGAGAATATTAAAACTAGGGATTTTACTTTGTCATTTAAGGGTAAATTAATATGTTTAAGAGGTAGTTTTGCCAGATGTTGATACGTTATCAATTAATTGCCATGTCATAAGGGACGAGATCTACGTGAACCATATTTAATAAAGTACGGGAGATTAATGTAATTATCACACAAAAAAAAAGTGGAGTACGTATTATTAAGCCAAACTAAAGGAGGTGGATGGAATTTCCCTTTATTTATATAAACTTAAAAATAAATTATTTGATCACTTATATGCTTAGAAAAAGATTTTGGAATGGTACTACAACAATACCAGGAAGACTAGAACCAACTAGGAACTAGAACCACCCACCCAATAATAAACCGGACCCGATATACACCCTTTTCTTCTAACCTATCGTAAACTCTGTTTCCAAACACAAAGATTAGAAAGAAACGAACCAAGACGTTGTACTACTGTCTGGGGCTATCCGTCATCTTCATACGGTCATAAGTCCAAACTCCAAACTACAATTGTGTAATGACGAAAACACCCTCTCTTCTGCCCTGAATTTATTTTTATTTGTAAGGTCAAATGGGTCCTACTATTGTGGCACCCACTGACCACAACCGTTAAAATGGAAAGTGACGGTGAGGATAGTGGTCAAAGAATCACACGTGTAGGGTTAGACAGATAATTCCGAACAGTGCCATATTAGTATTAATTTAATCTTCTCTCTAAAAAGTATTAAATTAATGAAGTGATTAAATATATTCTGATTCTTTCACTGTAATTGGTCGAGATCGACCACGCACGCCAAACATACTATTAGAGAGAGAGAGAGAGGCTCACATGGCATGTGATCAACAGCTGTTTTCCCTCCATTCTCGTTCCCGATAAATACCTGCTTACCTTCTATACTCTCGTCCTTTTGACAGTTGAGCTTCTCCCTATTCGTCTTTCACACTCTTTCTTACTTTCTCTGGTTCTTTGCTCGAAAGCTATCTAATGGCAGAGCTCAAACCCTAAATAATTGCAGAAAATAAGGTGCGAACTCTGTTACATCCCATGGAGTTGCAGAAGCTGTTATACTACCTGACATTTTTCTCTATTACTCTTCTCGCCGGAAATGTTATGCCTGCGGTTCTTGACGGAAGTGTTACCGATGCTCAGCAGTTGCTTTCGTTTAAAGGTATGATTTTAGATTCTACCAAGCTTCAGAACTGGCAGCCGAATCAGAATCCTTGTAATTTCACCGGAGTTACTTGTAAGGAATCGAGAGTGTCGGCTCTGGATCTGGATTATATTCCTTTGAACTCCGATTTTCGCTATGTTTCTTCGTTTCTGATGAGTTTGGAGCGTTTGGAGAGGTTGTCGTTGAAGAATACGAATATTACCGGGAACCTCACTTCGGCTTCGGCATCTACTTGTAGTGTGCTGTTGAGCGAGATCGATCTGTCCGGGAATTATTTGTCTGGTTCGATTTCTGAGATTTCAAGCTTGTCTTCTTGTTCGGGCTTGACATCTTTGAACCTAACGCGCAATTCCCTCAGTTTCTCTATCAGACCGAAGGATTACGGTGGTTTGCGGCTCACTTTTCAGGTTCTGGATCTCTCCTACAATATGCTTTCTGGTGAGAACATTGTTCCTTGGCTTCTTGGTGGTGGTTGTAATGATCTCAAGTACTTCTCTATTGGGGGAAACAAAATCTCTGGTGATATTCCGGTATCTAATTGCCGGAGTTTGGAGTATTTCGATCTTTCGTCCAACAATTTCTCAGGGGAAGTTCCAACTTTTGGCGACTGCTTAGCTTTGAAGCACCTCATTCTGTCGGGGAATAAATTTTCCGGCGACGTCGGCGTTCCACTCTCCGGCTGTCAGCAACTCCGCTTCTTGAACATGTCCGATAACCAATTTGCGGGCAACATTCCAGCTTTTCCCAGCGGGAGTTTGCAGTTTCTTCTGCTCTCTACCAACAGCTTCCAGGGCGAGATACCTCTGCATCTTGCTGATGCATGCTCAACTCTTGTTGAGCTCGATCTTTCGTCCAATCACATGTGCGGTACGGTTCCTACTAATCTGGGTTCTTGCTCTTCTTTGGAGTCCATTAATCTCTCCAATAACAATTTTTCTGGTGAATTCCCAATTGAAACCCTCATTCAAATGACTAGCTTGAAGAAACTTGTTCTTTCGTACAATAATTTTGTCGGTAGACTGCCGGATTTATTGTCAAAGCTCACAAATTTGGAGTTGTTGGATCTCAGTTCCAATAACATTTCTGGATCAATCACTCCGGGACTGTGTCAAGACCCTAAAAACAACTTGCAGGAGTTATATCTTCAGAACAATCTCTTCACGGGCACCATTCCGGCTACTCTCAGTAATTGCTCTCACCTGCTTTCGCTTGATCTCAGCTTTAATTACCTCACAGGAAAGATACCTTCCAGCTTGGGATCCCTGTCTCAGCTCCGCGATCTAATCATGTGGCTTAATAAGTTGCAGGGTGAGATTCCGCAAGAGCTTATGTACATCGGGACACTTGAAAATTTGATCCTAGACAACAATGAGTTGACCGGAAATATTCCTGCCGGTTTGAGCAACTGTTCTAATCTGAACTGGATCTCATTATCGAGCAATCAGTTGAGTGGTGAGATACCAGCATGGATTGGTCGGCTGAGTAATCTTGCAATCCTCAAACTTGGTAACAACTCGTTCTATGGCAGTATTCCGCCAGAGATTGGTGACTGTCGGAGCCTGATATGGTTGGATCTCAATAGCAATCACTTGACTGGGACAATCCCTCCAACCCTTGGAAAACAATCGGGTAATATTGCTGTTGGGTTGATTACGGGGAAGAGGTATGTGTATCTGAAGAACGATGGGAGTAGCCACTGCCAGGGAGCTGGAAACCTCCTTGAATTTGCTGGAATTAGACAAGATGGGTTGAACAGAGTTCCTACAAGGCACCAATGCAACTTTACAAGAGTCTACATTGGTAACACAGCATACACGTTCAACAACAATGGCTCAATGATTTTTCTTGATCTGTCATACAATATGTTAGAGGGTAGTATTCCAAAGGAGCTTGGCATCATGTACTATCTCATGATTCTGAATCTAGGCCACAACAACCTTTCTGGTCCCATCCCTCCAGAAATGGGAAGCTTAAAGAATGTTGCAGTTCTTGATCTTTCTCATAATAAGTTTGAAGGCTCAATCCCTCCATCCTTTTCTAGTCTTTCTCTGCTTTCTGAGATTGATTTGTCATACAACAATCTTTCTGGAGTAATTCCTGAATCGGGTCAGTTAGCAACATTTCCAGCATACAGATATGCAAACAATCCGGGCTTATGTGGTTACCCTCTCCCTGCTTGTGGAGGGTATTCGAGTGCGTCCAATCTCCAGCATCATAAGTCTAGCAGAAGACAAACATCCCTGGCTGGAGGCGTGGCAATGGGCCTACTGTTTTCCCTCTTCTGTATCTTTGGTCTGATTATTGTTGCTGTTGAAAGCAGGAAGAGGAGAAAGAAGGACGCATCCCTGGATCTCTACATTGATAGTCGATCGCACTCAGGTACTGCAAATGTCAGCTGGAAGCTAACTGGTACACGGGAGGCATTACGCATCAATTTGGAAACCTTTGAGAAGCCTCTTAGGAAGCTCACATTTGCTGATCTTCTTGAAGCCACCAATGGTTTCCATAACGATAGCCTTGTCGGCTCTGGTGGCTTCGGGGATGTGTACAAAGCCCAGCTCAAGGATGGTAGTGTTGTAGCCATCAAGAAACTAATCCATGTTAGTGGACAAGGTGATCGAGAATTCACTGCTGAAATGGAGACCATCGGGAAGATCAAGCATCGGAATCTCGTCCCTCTCTTGGGGTACTGCAAGGTAGGGGAAGAACGGCTCTTGGTGTACGAGTACATGCGGTTTGGCAGCTTAGAAGACGTCCTACATGATAGGAGAAAAGCTGGGATCAAGTTGAATTGGGCAGCAAGGAGGAAAATTGCCATTGGAGCTGCAAGGGGTTTGGCTTTTCTCCACCACAACTGCTTCCCCCACATAATTCACAGGGACATGAAGTCAAGTAATGTCCTGCTTGACGAGAACTTGGAAGCCCGGGTATCAGATTTTGGAATGGCAAGGCTTATGAGTGCAATGGACACTCACCTTAGTGTCAGCACACTTGCAGGCACCCCGGGTTATGTCCCACCCGAATACTATCAGAGCTTCAGATGCTCTACCAAGGGTGATGTTTACAGCTATGGTGTGGTACTCCTTGAGCTGCTAACCGGGAGGCAACCAACGGACTCGGCTGACTTTGGGGATAACAACCTAGTGGGGTGGGTGAAGCAGCATGCGAAGTTGAGAATAAGCGATGTCTTTGATCCTGAGCTCATGAAAGAGGATCCAAGCTTGGAGATAGAACTGCTACAACACCTAAAGATTGCTTGTGCATGCTTGGACGATCGACCATGGCGGCGACCCACAACGATACAAGTAATGGCAATGTTCAAGGAAATTCAGGCAGGGTCTGGCCTTGATTCCTCCTCGACTATTGCCGACGATGGAAGTTTTGTAGCAGTGGAGATGAGCATCAAGGAAGCTCCAGAGCCATGCAAGTAGTAACAGATGGAATCAAGCATTTTTCAAGGCCAAAAAAATTTTCAATCAGAAGAATGGTGACTCTTTTTATTAGGCACCCAATTTTTTTCTCCCATGAACCAGTTTGAATGGTATGGAAGTTTCTGTGTATCTTTATAAACCAATGTATGTATCATATTTCTCTGCTTTCTGTGTAGGAAAGAAAATCTCTTTGGTTATGTTTGTACAAAATTCAAATTTTCCTTTCTTTTTTGGAACTTGTCATGATCTATGTATAGTTGCAGAGGGCTTTACTTTGGTTTGATTAATTTCCTTTCTTCAATTTCTGAGATGATGTCATCTTTTTAGCCCATATGGAGTGTCAGTCTCATGATAAATTCGGAATCCTGAAGGAGAGCTGTGAATGTGAAGCCTGTGACTTAAGCGATGGTGACTAAATAGTGCGTTTCTGTTGTCCCTTTCCTGGTTTCCAGGGTGGTGTTGCCCCTTATTTAGCTTTTGTTTACCTTTCTTTTCTTGGTTCTCTTTATTTTTTTTCTCCATTTGAGTATGCTTTCCTTCTTCGTAGAAGCTATTCATTACCAACGCACCACCCACCACCTGAAGTTTCCTCTATTAATTAATCTATCCATCCGGTCTAAATCCTTAATTTGGGAAACAATGTTGCCTATGCTTAGCACTTTTATATTTGGTCTTTTTTGGTCTAGGATTCCTCTATTTGAAGCTCATTAGATCTGGTTGGTAGGCCCCTGCTGGTTTTGTATACATGGTTTTAGTAATCAGAATGGGATATTCATCCCGGAGTCGAATTGGCTGTTCCCAATTCCAATTCAGCCTTGATTCACTCTGCCGATTTTCGGCAAGTTTTCTAGGGTTCATGTGATTCTGGCTGATTCCCAATTTCACTACCTTGAACCTTGTTTGAATATATGAATCACTAACAGGCTGGAGTCTGGACCTTACCATACTTCCAGACCAGTTAATGGACCATTAATTGCAGAGTTTAGAAGACATCACAAGACCCAACAGTCCAACTGAATCAATTTTGAGTTTCAACATGAAAACAGAAATAAAAAAAATATTTATTGCAATAAAGAAACTGTGTCCATTGTGTTTGGTAAAGACCCAATGGAGTCTATTACTTTTCTAGTTCAATGTGGATTCCATTACATATTATATGTCTTCTGTTTTGTCTCATATAATGTGAGTTTTAATCTGTGTCTCCTCTCCAGCCAAAAGCCCACATTTCTTTATTCCTTTCCTTCCCTTCAATCCTCACCATACCCCAATCTAATCTAAGAATGAGAAACATTAAAAATGGAAGAAGAAACAGAGAAATGGACATGGCTGATGAACATGTACATAAATTGTAAAAAGAACAAAGATAAAATATAAGATCCAGTTTTGCCTTGTTTAAAAAGCAAAGAACAAGTGTCAAGGGAAGATGAATAGATGATGCCTGAGATTCCTTATATTATAATTATTTGTTAGATCTAATCCATGGATTCTGCGGTGGATGCTTGCTCATCAGCTGTATTCCAGCTTTCACATTCACAGAGTCACATACAACAGCTTGGCCGTGGCCGTGGCCGTGGCCGTGGACCTAGATGTAGTAGCGTGGTTCTGTCTGGGGGAATACCCTACAACGTCGCCTTCTATAGCTATCTGCTGTCATGTGTCCAGATCTATCCACGTCAAGGATAACCTGTCTGCGTGGCTTCATCTCATTACATCACATCACACCTCTCTCTCTGTTGCCTCAGTGGAATTAAGGTTTTGTTTGTCATGTATTCTTGAAATGTATTTTAGGTTAAAAACATATTCTCATTTTATTTTGGGAATGTAATACAGCCTAAGATTCCAATTTTCTAATGCTGTTTCATGAATAACGGTGTCGGTTCTAGTTTTTTTAATCGAAACCGGTGCGGTATATTATTGGTATTATAGATGGAATCAGTCTTAAGTATCAATTGGATACCAAAATCATATCGAATATATATCGGTGTAAATTTCTACTGATTTTTTTCTCTTTGTATACCAAAATTTCCAAAGAATGCAAACTATATATATATATATATATATATATATATATATATATATATATATATATATATATATATATATATATATATATATATATATATATAAACCATCAGGAAGCATAGCACAATTCTGCATGTACTGAACAAAGTTGTTTTAGTTTTATTTTAGTTCAGGGAAAATCATTCGTCGTTATCTTATACTTTTCTGTATAAGATTTAAGATTACAATATGGAAATTTGGAATTGCAAATGGTATGGTAATGTTGGTTAGTTCCTCCCATCGTGATCGTACTTGGCTAGAATTCATACAGAGCACATACCAATGTATTAATATACGTACTAAATGACTCCAGTCCTGTGATCACAAAAAAATAAAAATAAACACCAACAAAGGCTACAGATACCAATGTATTAATGTATTATGTTTTTTCAATTCAACTGTAATTGTAGATGTTTTTGCAAAAAAAAAAAGCTGCCAAGGATAGGATATCATATGGTTGGAATTCATGTCCAAATGTAATAGCTTGTGATGTGGTGTGGGATACCTCCTATAGACCACGTTATAGATTTCTTTAATTTAACTTGAAATGGTCTCTGCTGATGGTAATATGGAAGGTGAAGATTTTACATCCTATTAAGGTTTTCTTGTATTTTTTTTCCTATTAATTAATTTATTCATGATTTCTAGCAAATAAATAAATAAATAAAAACACCAACAAAAGGGAATTACGATCCCTTTCTTGTATCGAGTGAACCATACCAAATACCACACGGATTGACACCCCGATAATCTTCTTTTCGTATTTAATCAGGTGTTCTTGTTTGTCTTGGCATGATTCCCCTCTAGGGTTCTGATACTAATCCGACGGTTTAAAACTGATCTCGTAGTTGTAGTACCATACGTGCCAATATAGTATCCAGTTGTGTTATGGGGGAGCCGCTCGTGCCAAACCGTACGTGTGCGGATCTTTGAGAGGATCCGAATTTTTAAGGTGGGGGGAAAGCGAAATAATTGAAGAGGGGGGCCCTCTGCAGCTCAGCGTAATTGCCCGATGTACACACGTGCGATAACACAGGCAGCAGGGGCCCACTTGCCTACTGGATAAGGACGAAACCTCTAATAAAAACAAAAAAAGCGACGGCCCTGATTTATTTATTTATCGAAATTCCATCCCGTAATTTAAAAAATAAATAAATGAAAAGCGTAGAATTGAAATACGGACCGCTGTTACGAATTTAGCGCAGATTCTCGAGTGTCGCAGTCACGCTCCGCGGTTTTCGAGTTCTAATGTCCACGCACTTTGAGGTTAGTCGTCCTTGAAATCAGGGTTTGAACGTGCGGGTCACGAGGAGCCACGTGGATCTTTTCCGGTCCCCCCGATCAAGTCTCAGCATGGAAACAAACCAAACTTCATCCTTAATTTTTTTGGTATTTTTAAATTAAATTTTATATTAATTTAATTAAGTAGATTAGCTCTTAGCTGCTCCCCTAAGAGCCCCGACATAACTTAATTTTTTAAGTAGATTTTTTATTTATTTTCTCCTTTTTTTATAGAATAAGTAGATGTATTTATGTAGCAAGATAACGTAGCCCTTGAGGTAGGACTCACGTGTTTCCCTGTCTTTTAATATATTTTTCCCCTCCTTTTAATGTAAATTACAAGAAGCTTTGTCATTATTGAGAGGAAGAGAAAGGGTGGTTTGGTCATTTCATGAAAAATGATTTTGTTCAATGGAAAAAAATGGATTAAATATTAGCACAACTAATTTACACATCTACTCATCCATATGGGGAAATTTTGGTATAGATGTAAAAGATGATCCAACAGCTGAAATCATTCAATATATATATTAATACATTGGTATGTGTGTCTGGTGAATTCCAACTATTACATCACAGTTGAAGCGACTCCAACAACAAGAGACGATCTAATTTTGCAATGAAGAAAAACTTCATCACATAAAGACTAATGCAGGGAAGGTGAAAAAAAGTAGATAGGATAGGACATGGTGGCTCTCTTGTGTTTTGGGTTGGGTTTAGACTGATATAATAAAAGAAAAATCCAAGGTCCCTTGCGTTGTGGCATTCTAAAGGATGCCGACGGGATTGCCAACATCCTTGCTTCAAAAGCCCTGTCCAACTTGTATAAGATAGTTTGGTCGATATCCACTCTTTGGTTTAAATCAATTTATAATTTTGATATCTCAATTTTTTTCACGAGTCTATCAAGGCAAATGCATATATTCAAGTTTTAAAAGTGGCTCCTTCGTTAAAAGAAAAATTGCAAAAAATTAAAACCGTTTCCAAACTAACCTCAAGCTGGATCCTGCATTAAATGGGACCCACAACGGGTCATGGGCCCTTTAGGTCCGTTGGTTCATAGACAATTTTCCATGACTTTTTTCTTTTTTTATTATTATTTAAGGATTCACATATAAAAATTGTAGTATAGTAGGAGGGTGTATAAAAATCTTTTCCCGTCCATCTGCCGTTGACCAAGGGTGGGATTTCAGTCGGCCCACCTCCCAATGTATTAGTAGACGGATCGACTGATCCCCAGCCCTTGGATCAGCGGTAGAAATCTCCTGCCGCGGGAGAAGATTCGGTTCCTAAGAGGGTTGGGTTGGAGTGATCCCCCTTAATGCAAAATCTCCGGTATGATTCCAAGTTTTTTTTCACAATATTTTCTTATACTTTTTAAGTACTCGTAGAGATGCTTAAAAGATGGTAGGTTGCCGGCCTGCAAGGCTGCAACTACCTAACCCACATCAATTTCATCCCATATTAATCATTTGAGCTGTTTGGTTGGATAGTGGGGGAAAATAATTATTAAGTGGGTATGGGGAGTCCCAAACTAAGCTCTCTTAAGTAATTTATTTAATTTAAACCATTAATCATTATTCATCCTAATTTTAATCTTCCTTGGTTTATTTGCCTAATTTAACTCCTCCCTTGACCTCCTTCCTATGAGGCTGTGATGGGAGACTGGAAGTTATGGTTTGAAGAATCGAAATTGGATGTCCGATTTAGGGTGGAATCAATCGATCTTGATTCCGATTCAATCGATTCCCGACAAGTTTTCTAAGATTCATGTGGTCCTGGCCAATCCTAGATTCGGTTTCTTTCCACTACGTTCAACTATGGTAGAAGTGAAAAAATTTACAATATCATTGTGGATATTGTTTGCTCTCTTTTCCATATACGGCTGGCTAGGGTAGCAACTAATGGGATTATCACATGTTGCCGCTGAAATCTGAATTGATTTATTAGATGGGAGACTTGCATTGCAATATACCAAGAAAAACAATTGTGAGGGTCGGCTTAGGTCAGATATCAAAACAATAGTAATAAATACTAAGAGTCAAATGACTAAAGTATACTAGAATAAATATTGAGATACATTAATTGCCCATGTACTTGCTCTTTTTATTGGATGGTGACAAGGGGTTGTCCTAATGTTGAGTGACGTAGGACCATCGGTATGGTGATGCGCAACCCGTTTTGAGACGATTTCATCCCTGACCTAGTTTCCTTGACGCATATTAGTGATTTGCGCTTATTGGATGCCCTTTTGTATCTTGAGTCCTTGTGCTTTTACGATCGAATGGATTTCAAAAGAAAGGTTCGATACCTTTTTGATCGATAGTGTTTGTCATGAAGAGTAGAAATTGACATGCGGATGAGATCTCATAACATTCTTTGTATCGTTGGCCTATTTCTTTGACTAGCCATTGGCATGTGTCACCCTCCCATGGGTGGATTAATTCTATGTATATCACTATCAATATATAGACAAAGATCAAGGACCCATCCTAAAACAGAGAACAACCAATGCATCTCCCATAATGAATTTGGTTGCTAATGGATCTGCATATCATTTTACACTTTAAGACGATTAATTGAAAAATCTATTACTAAAGGAGATCAGCATTGGACTCCATTCCAACCATGTTCATCAGTCAATACATTTACACTAGTTTATACTCATACATGATGAAATCATTAGAAGGAATATCGTTTTTCCACACACAAACAAAATGCAATGAACATTACATTAATATTTCAATGGTGATCTTGTCTTTTGGGCACCAATCTTTTGTACAACTTTTTTTTTTTTTTTTTTTTTGGGCAAATTTCAACTTTTGCTTTCATTAATCTTTCCTGGTTTTTCTATGGACACATGATGATGCTTCAGTTTTATTATTATTAATTTTTTGGGGGGTAAAAAATGCTTCCCTTGAAAATTGCTTTTAACAAATTACCAAGCAATATTAACTAATGCAGATAAATAAACAATCCCCTCATGCGAGTGCTTATCATATTACCCCATGTTGAGACTGATCCTAATGAGCATTATTATCTCGTCCTAATCATTTTTATCTATTTGTCACCTCGAATTTTGTCATTAAGTGTGCATAACTGATGGATTCAAATCGTCTCCACCCTGTACTTCAGGGAGGATGGAGATGTCCCCGTCGGATGGTCGATACGTGGCTCTCAGGAAAATCCTAACCCCATATCTGAATCGATACCCAACCGATAAACCAAGTCAAGCCAACAAGGGATGTCACAGATTTGTTTCCATACATGAGCCAACTTCCTCATAATGTTCTTAAATAACTCCCTCCAACTTAGCAAAATCCTGTCATTCTTGTGGAAAATCTGCACATAAAAGAAGCAACAATAGATATCAATCGTCACATAAATACAAAACCAATTGTGAAACAATAAACAACAAGCAAATGCCATAACGAATGTACCCTAATCCACCAATCGCTGCTGATTTGAAATTGGCATATGAATTCTGCTTGAAAACATATGGTGGTGGAGTCCAAAGTAGTATATTCACCGGCCTACCATCAACAGTGAAAACTGAACTGATTGAATTCATTGTGATATACTATTACAATAAAAGTGATAACTCTCCTCCTCTACCCGATTGAATTCGTTGTATTATATTCACTCAATTCTCACCTTGGATTTTAACATTTTTTTTTTATCTCAATTGTCCCCATGAACGCTTGACATATATTTAGGCGGTTTTGAGAACCACCATTGGCTCTTCGAATGTCTCTTGAGGTAGTCTGAATTGGCATGCCAATCTTGTAGGAGAATCAAAAGTTGAATGTGTTAGACCCATGATTTGAGCATGTGAACTACAGAGTGTATTCATGACAATCCAATTGGAAACCCACCAATTACACCTCCATCTAATATTGTGTGTCGTTATCGCATTGAGATGAGGTGGCCAATCATTTTCCTCATATATTGCAGTAATATTTGCCCTTCTCTTGTAATGGAATGGAGCAAAAACCAGCACTTCAAGTTCAGCTATCAGACCCAACTTTTCACATAATCAATATTGCAATAGATAAGGTGATCCAGAGAATTTGTTGATTTCAAATTGACCATTGCCCTTTGCTATTTTATCCAGACCTTTCAAATTTCTATAAAAATTGTCGAAATAATATCCAAACCGGCTCTTGCAGTTGTGATAAGTTCAATAATGGCAGGAGATTCTGTACGTTGAGAGCTGCGTAATAGGGTTCTGACAATTTTGCAGAAGATGTAGACATTCCTCTTCTGTAATTTTTCTTCTATATTTTTCGTATCTCGGTGAGCATATGATTCGATCATCCGTTTTACATTCAATCGATGGTTTATCACAAACCCATCCATCTCATTTTTATCCCACCCAAAGAAATCCTTGGTTTTTTCAGTGTAGTCTTTTTTCAACGTCGGCTTGAAAATCCCTGTCCTGTAGGGTATATGAGGCAACTTCAAAATTCTTCGATGGTCAGACAGATTTCTACGCCCCCAAACCAGAACACATGTGCTACTAGATCCCGAAACTTAATGGCAACTCTCAGCAAATTAGGATATAATTCCGTAGACATGATTTGAAATAATGCATCTAGTTGGATCAATTTTAATGAAGCGTAATCAGAATGCATCATACGCCAAGTCCAGTGTTGCAGAATACGATCCATGCCTGTGCAACAGTTGAACAACAACCAAGTCTGAATATATATTGAGGCCTAAAAATCATTTCATAGTGTTATGAAAAAATTGCTAAATAATAAATAATTATGCATTTTAATAATGAGATTCCAGCCACCTAAATGCTGGGCTTTAGAAAAACTGGTTTAGGGAAAACAAAGAGTTTTATACAATTGCAAAATTAGGAGCAAACCAGAATACAAAAAAATCAATAAACAATTAAAAGGAGTTCTAATATGAACAATTAGCAGGCTAAATATCTTAGTAAAATCTAAAAATCAATCGAAGAGCCGGATTTAGAGTTATCAAGATATCATGCCTGGAGTAGGATTCTAGTAATTCACAGAATTCGATAGAGAGCTCAGAATTCAAAGCAGAACTTATAAGATGAAATCTAGAATTCAGATTTGATTTAACAGAAGCTTAACTGATAACAGAAACAGAACTAATATGAAAAACAGATAACAATTCTGAAACACCAGAAAATTAAGAATCCTTGTTCAAAAAGGATTTTAGTTTTCAACTGGAAAGATCAGATCTTGTTCTCAGAAACCGAAACAGTAGTTGAAGTAAACATAGGAGAAGAATACCAAATAATATTATGATTAAAGCAAATAGAGCTAATCTATGGAATAATAAATCATGCGCAGGAATTAAAAGATAATTGTACTAACCTGGTTTGAAGGAAGGAAGAAAAGAGATAATGAAAAGATAGGAGATTATTCAGATATCCCACATGAATCTCAAACTGACATCCCACGAGATGTATTACATCTCATGGGATCAAATTCTGAATCACACAGAACCTAGAAGGCCAATCCAACTCCCTTACATTTTAACCTTGTTCTAAGACAGTTTCAGATTTAAATAAGGAAAGATAAAACAGTATACAACAAAATCCTCCCCGAATCACAGGCTGATTTGGAGGCTCCTTTAGCTGACCAGGACAAGGGACCATTGCTTAGAGCAATGGTAGAAGGTTTGGCTGCCAGAGCAAATGCCCGGGTTTGAGTCTTGAGAATGGCCACATTGCATAAAAATTGCCTAAGGTTAAGACCATCTCCAAACTCATCCCTCCCAGGACCTGTGTAAGCAGGACAAGCACTGGGAACTGGCTGTTAGCTTACTAGGATACTTAATAATAATAAAGAAACAACATATTTTAATAAGGAAACCTTTTCCCAGCCGTAGGCTGTGATAGGTGTTATATACAGACTCAACAACTGATTAAAATAGACAACTATTGCTGGTCACATGGTCTGCCGAAGATCAAAGGTACTCCTTGAAGTACCATCACCGGGAGGAAGCAGGCCAAGCCAGAGCCATCGCTTGCAGTTTTAGTTTGGGCAACCTTTGAATCAGTTCTAACTGGTCTGCAGTTCAGGTTTTCTGGTTTGCCTTAAAAACCAGGTTGTGGGGACTTATTTAGGACTATTGTTTGTTTATTTTATTCCTTTGTAAAGGCCGGAATATTCTGTATTGAATTCAGTCCTGTTATTGATTAATTTCCATCAGTTTTTAGAAGTTTTAGTTTGATTAGGAGACTTCCTTTCTAGCTTGCAGAAGAGGGAAGAAACCTGATCTGGTTTAGTTATTTAATTTCCTGTTTTAAGGCAGTTGTTTTCTATTGGCTGCTGGGTTTCCTGAGGTCAATATGATTTGGCCTAAATAGTTACTATATAGCATTGTAAGGCCTAACGATTTATTGGTTGAATGAATTGGCTTTTCCGCCTCTATGTTCCATGAGATTCAGAATGCTCTCTGAGGTTGGTGGGATTCCAATCCAGTTCTAGGTGAGCCGCTTGGTCTAATATTAATCCATTTTCCATCAGTAACAAAATAGAAAAATAAGAGAAGATGGAGAGACTTGATATGTCTTCCTCTCCTCTTAGCAGACACTATTTATAGATAAAATAAAAAGGGTACAAAGATAGGTTTAAGACTCCACATGATAAGGTGTTCTAGTTACGAAGTAAATAAGAGTTCCTCATGTCAACATGACAAGAACTCTCATGACTAAAAGGATAAAGAAAAACAATCATCTTCTAATAAAAAGAACCAATCCTATTCTAATCAAGAAGAAGATGAGAGGCTAGGACTTTAAAGGATAGAATCCTAGCTACAAGTAAGAAAGGATAGGAATAGGATAGGCCACATGGTCTCTCAATTAAATCTGTATCGGGCCTGATTAGGAATAGGAGAAAATGAGAGGCTAGGACCCTAAGGCTTTGTTTGGTTGCAAGGGGAATTGAAGGGAAGGAAAATGAAAATTTTAACCTTAAAAGGAAACTTTTGTAATGATTACAGCACATGCTATCACATTACTAAGTAACTAATTCCAAATCATTTCATATTTAGTTATTTAACTTGTATTTTACTTTATATCTAAATCCCTTGTATTTGAAAAGGAAAATAAATTTTATATCTTACAATTATCATTAATAAACATGTTAAGAAACTTAGGTAGTTTATACAATTATGTAATGTTACAACTATAAAAGTTTCCTTTTAAAGTTAAAAAATTTCACTTCCCTTCCCTTCAGTTCCCCTTGCAACCAAATAAAGCTTGAAGGATAGAGTCCTAGCTACAAGTAAGAAGGGATAGGAATAGGATAGGCTACATGGTCTATCAATTAAATTAATATACTAAATACATAAACTAATAGGTAATGGGCCTTAATAGACAGGCCCATCCCTTTACAATAATATCAGTTAACACCATCGAACCAGGTTACTTTCTGAAATTTTTTTTTCCTACGAATACTCTGTATGGTTGATTCTGAGTTGAGTTTTTGGTTAGCACTTCATTAAATCAACTCTGTTCTTCAGTTACTGTTTTGATCACTGAAACTTTATCTTCAAACTGATCTGAGAGTTGCATCAAAAGGGTAAAAAACTGATCTAAGAGTCTCATCTTAATAGGATTCTCTGGTTTCTTGAGTGTTAGACCCAATATTTTAAGTTTCTTTTTTCATATAAATCAATCCAATCAGGTTCAAAATCTGATTTTGACATTGATTCCTTAGAATCCTATTGATGATCATGTTCCTGGAATCTTCAGATCTGGTTTCTAATTTTGGTTTCATAATCAAATTGATATTCTGTTATTATTTTGAGATCTCTTTGCCATTCTGATCACTCCAAGACGCTTTACCAGTGCCTTTGCTTTAGATTTATTAATATTAGACTCACCCAGTGGGGACAAAGAGAGTATAGTCAGGCAAATGTAGTATAGTGCTAGCAATCTTGATTCCTTATATGAATTATTTATTTATTTTTATTCTAATCTAATGAATAATAGTTTTATTAATGACTAGGACTCCAAGGGAAATGCACCTACTTCACTAACATTGATTTATCAATTCAAGCAACTTGCACTACTTTTGATAATCTGTTGTTTACTGGTTCTTATCCCATCTTCAGTAGGACATCATTATATCTTAAGATCAGGCCATTACATCTGAACTAGGCTTTCAAATCTCCTCTCTATTTCAGATATTTGACCAGAGTTTTATCTCCATCTAAGTTTCTGACTTTATTATTATAAATATCCTGAAATCTGGTTATTTAACCTATTGGGATTCTGTTTATGGCATTGCGGTTATTAATCTGTTGTTTACTGGTTCTTATCCCATCTTCAGTAGGACATCATCATATCTTCAAATCAGACCATTGCATCTGAACTAGGCTTTCAAATCTCCTCTATATTTCAGATATTGGACCAGAGTTTTATCTCCATCTAAGTTTCTGACTTTATTATTATAAATATCCTGAAATCTGGTTATTTAACCTATTGCAATTCTGTTTATGGCATTTCGATTCTGAACCTTGTGACCCCTAGGCTTCCAGAAAAACTTATTAGATTCCCTATTCCAGCAAACTTCTATCAAATAAAACAAAACAATAGACAAAAGCAAAACCCCATGATTTGGAATGAACATTATATGGCTCTCTAAACCAGATCTGAACCAAGGTACAGATTCAAATAAGAACATCAAGCTTGGTCTTTTGGTTCATAAAACTGACCCAAACTGAACCAGGTCGAACGTAAGAATCTTCTTTTCTTTCCATTTCTAGAATTCTACATCACTAGTGAATTACATTGTATGGCATCATAGTTCGAACCATATTTGTAATCAGTATTATTTCATGAAATATAATAATATCACAAGGAGATTAAATGTGACTAAGAAGTATTCAAACTAAAAACCAAACAAGATTTCTTAAGGACAATAAATAAAAATTATCAAAATATAAAGCTTAAAGGGTCAATAATGTACCTGATAAATGATTCCAATTTGAAACATTGCCAAAGCCACCCATTCGAAGGAGTAACAATCAACCAATAGAGCTCTGATTCTTTTATAAGCTCCAACATATCTGAAAAAGGGAATATGGCAAACACATGGGTTGGCTAATAAGATATACAAAAAAAAAAAAAAAAAAAAAAAGGAAGGAAGAACTAATTTATTCAATAAACAGCACTTAACAAATATAATGAATTTGAAAAAGAAAACAACCGTCATCATCGATATAAACTTTTCTGAAAAAAACAACAAGTGACTAAATAATTTGGAAGCCTCTAAAGATGTTAGAAGCAACATGGACATGCATTAACTTGCATAAATGGGTGGAAATTGGACTTCTAACTATTAGACCAATTGCTTGGTGGGTTGTACCTGGACATGGATTCCCAGACAAGATGGACCCACCTCCAGAATACTCACTACACAACAACAAAAAAAAAAAAAAAACCAGGTGGAACTAAATGGAATGGTGATGGTCTGGTTTCAAGCACTAGAATAAACCAGGTTTAAGCATTAAAATATGAGCTGATTCAAGTACTAGATCAAGCAAGGTTTGAGTATTGAATTGATCTAGCTTCAAGCACTAAACCGAACCAAGTTACAGCAATCACTGAAACGGGTTAAATCAAGACAATTGATTACAACCAGCATTGAAACAGGTTATAACAGGTTGCAGCAAGCATGGAAATGAGTTACAATAGGTTACATAGCACCCGAAACACAAGTGTATAAGAAATATAAAATCAAACTAAAAAAGAAACTAAGCAACAAAAAAAAAAAAAAAAACATTGCGAAATTTCTATGAAGCGGATTTACAAAACTGACATGAGAAACATATATAGAGAGAGAGAGGAAAAGAGCACCAAATCAAAGCAAGAAGACATTGCATAGAACTGGTATTAATCAGCAAAGAATCAAACAAAATAAGGTAAAGAAGAAGATATGACGTAGCTGTGATTACTGACTTTTCTTCTTTCTTCTGCTCCACTTGTTCTTCCTGAACCATATGCTGTTCCTTCTTTCCTTCTTCTCTTTGCATCTTCCTTTTCTTCCTCAGCCGTATCTGCAGCCACGATTTCTCCTCCTCACTCTCACTTGCTCCCAATTTTTGTAAGTATTTTAGATAGATCCTCTTTGGGTTTTCCCATGGGATTTTCCATAAACCCTGACAAACACATTACACAGATTACTAGAATACAATGCGTATTGAAAAGAGATAATTAGAGATATACCTCTTGCTGTAGATTGATTTTCGACCGTTTATCCTTCTTTGATTTGAGTGCTTGGAATGTTTGGAATGCTTGGATCAAAGTCTTCCACAGCCTGTCGGGATCCCTTGACCTTCTCTCTGCGTATGGGAACAGGAGAAGAAAATAACACCGTGGCTGTGGGGACTCTAACCATTGGTATTTATAATACTACCCCCAACCCTGGACCAGTCCCACAGTGGACCAGGTTGGTCCATCTCCAATCATACTTAAACCGATTTATCCGTAACTAGACTCTCACTGAATCAACTAACCTTATTGTCACACCCCAAATTCTGATCCAACCAGAATGGTGTGAGTGAACCGTCATTGAACCAACGGTTCACACCAGGATCTCGAATAGGCCGTGTCCACCCATACAAACCAATTACACATAACCACAATCAGAATATAAATATCACGGAAGACTTTAAATAGAATGAAGCGAGTATCTATTGATAATTTAAATAAATATCCCATTATTCAAATTCAAACATAAAATAATAATCTCTTACATCACTTAATATCAAACAAAAATAACGAAACGACTAAATAAAATCCATCAGAGGTACGCGAGAAGGGCACTCGCATGAGCGTCATGCTCGTCTGTCTGCACTGTACATCCAACACCGCGACACCACCATACGCCGGAGCGTTTACGTAATCGTCCACAGTATAACTTTGCATCGGATCTAAAACAATGTATATACAAAAGGGTGAGCACACAACACGGCTCGGTAAGGCAATCAGAGCAGTTTCACAAGATTATGCATGAGTAACAATCATTTTATCTTCGTGGTGCGGTTTTAAGTTTGCAATGTGCTATAGAAAGGTTTGGTGGCCCCCGCACCTCTATACACGAGTGTGTGGCGTCGCACAATAATCACACAACCACCAACCCACATACACCCATCATGGAATAGAGATAGAGCTAAGGTATACCCGCACCTCCCGATACTCTACCCATACCAGTACCTAAGCCCCTGCGGCGGGGCGCATAAACCGGGCTCGCAACTAACCAATCCTATATGTCAACAATGATGCCTATCCCGGCCCGGCCGTCACGGCATAGAGATAGAGCTAGAGCGGCAGGCCGGGTCGGAGACCTCCTAAACCTCACCTCCCCACGATACCTATCCGCAACTAACCCACTAGGATAGAAACAATACGCGGTAGACCCTATCCCAACACGACACCCTACGGCATAGAGATAGAGCTAAAGCATCGTGGACAAGGCAGCGTCGACTCGGAATCCTCGGTACCACCCAACGATGGTGGGACAACATCAATATCGGAGACCAACGTACCACGATCTTCCCCGATACCCTACCCGTACCAAGCATGTTAAGATAGAATACTACAAAAGGTGCCGGTGTGAAAGCGATCCCGGGCCCATGCCCCACTCCACACACCAACGAAAACAATCACATGCCTAACAATCACATCCTATGAATGCATGAACAATAATAATAGCGAAAGAAAGGATGGCATGTGAATATGCACAAACATCACATCATAGATATACAATGATTAACAACGATTTCTTGTCCATTAATTATTAGGTTTAGGTCAGATTCCCTTCACGGCTTCGTTCGATCACTTGCCCACGTCACAAGATCCAAACGATAAGTCACGGCGTCCTACATAATATTAGGGGTTTCATTGGAATATATTATTTAAGGTTTCATGTTGGTCGGAAACCAACAGAGATCACAAAATACCCTCACGAGAGTTGACCGGTGGCATGACCGGTCGCGGCTGTGGGAAAGACGGCGACCGGTATGGTCAGCCGGTCCCCACGATAACCTCCGGAGGTAGCGGTCGCAACATACCGGGTCGCACTACGTGCAGCCGGTATAGTCGACCGGTATGTCTCGGAAGACCATACATGGGTTCTTACGCCGTCGATCATCCTCCACAGATTTTCGGGGTTTCTCCTATCCATTCTAAGTCTAGGCTTTGAGTTAGAGCTATCCCTAACTCATTCAAGTCTCGTTTCGATGAATATCATCTCGAAACTCGAATCTAGGGTTTGACGGCAACTTAGGGTTTATTGGCCAATCTAGGGTTTTAGATCAATACCTACTTTGCATGGTATTGATCCACCCACATAACTAACATAGGGTAAGAAGATGGATCCAAACACTTACCAGGTGACGGGTGTAGCGGAGCTTCGTCAAACGGTAATGGCGGCACCTCCTTCTTCTTCCTAGCTCCTTCTCCTCTCCAAGCTCTTTCTCTTCTCTAGGGTTTGTGAGAAACAATGGAAAGGATTTGAGGGGTTTAAGGGTGTATTTATAGGCTAGAAATAGGGTTTAGTAACCCTACTAGGATTAGGAAACTTCTAGGATTCGAAATCTGGAAAGGGGACCGAGAGACCAATTTCAAATCCCCACATAGTGTGCAGGCCATACCGGTCGGCCGGTACCATCATCGGTACCATCGACCGGTATACCTAAAATCGGTATAATTGGTCGACTTCGGTCCGATTGCACTGTTTGTTATCCGCTTGCCCCGTCTGGCTCGGTGATGATCGGAAGACCTGTCACGACACAAAACCAAGGTTTAGACCGGGTTTTCAGAGTGCGGGTCTTACACTTATAATTAATTAAGCCCATAAAAATATCTTACAATCTCCCACTTGGGCTATATTAATTATAAATTCACTATTGATCCAATGTGGCCATGGAATCTAATTACACCAAAACCATCCTTTACTTTGATTCAGTTATCAAGCCTACCAATGTCGAACAACAGCGGAAAGTACTCCTACACATCCGGTGTACCCCCTACTGTCAGTCACATACAGAGATCTACTTAATGACATAAATCACTTTGAGATGAATACTTGAGTCCAATGATCGAATTATCACGATCCCGTTACCTTAAAATCCTTATAGATCAACGCACTTTGATATTATCCAACTTATATAGGTAAACCGCCTCCAGTTTAGACTAATATCATACTTTGGCTTACCCTTTTTGGCTGAATACCGCCTTCTTTGACTAAATGCCACCTTCTTTGGCTAAATACCGTCTTCTTTGGCTAAATACTGTCTTACAATTTTAATAATTCTTAAATAATAAAAAATACATACAAGCAATAAATGCTCACCAATAATCCTGCCCATTAATCCACAGACAGAACAATCAATTACAGATAAACCATCAATTATCAGATCTCCCACTAACCAAGCAAATTTAAACACTCCCACTGACTAAGAGAATCTAAAGACTCCCACAGACAAAACATTTTCAACCATTCCAAGAAAAACATTTTCAACCTGTCTCTACATTGTCCTATAGATCAACTATGACTGGTACAACTAGTCAAACCTAAGATTGCACAGTCAAACATGAAAAATTATTCACCACATCACATAACAAATACAATCAACATTACATGCAGTCATTTACCTTACAACATCATAGGTATAATTTCTTTCAATTTAATTGAAAAGAAAAATTTTATATTCTGATATTTCAAAGAATATCATTACATTTTAATATGGAAACAATATGCTAAGTCAAACAATAAACATAAAACAAAGTAAAATCAAAAGCAGAAAAAATATTTGAATGTAAAAGAAACTTTACAATATCCAAGCCAATAGTCTTCAAGACCCTCCTACCCCAAAAACCTAGGGAGTCCTAGAACCATTATCTCTTTCTAGATATGCTTATCTGGCTTAACAGTACTTGGTCAAACCACCTATCTTTTGTCAATCTACCCATCTATGAGTAATCCACCTTAGAGTTACCCAACAAGAATCTTATCAATAGCTATTTCTCCCATTTGGTAATGTAAGCCACCTAGATCTGAATATATATATATATATATATATATATATATATATATATATATATATATATATATATATATATATATATATATATATATATTCTAGCAAGTAATGGAATATATTTAATATATCAATTACATTGGTCTCATTGTCCTTGAGCTTTTCAATGATAATTAACAGCTCCCAAAAATACTTCCTCACATTACCATTTCCAGCATAACTGGTACTAGAGAAATAGGTTAATAAACTATCTTCCGACCCCCTTTAAAATATTATTCTTATCCTTTGGATTTTTCTTAGATAATCCATTTGCAATATTTCTCATCTTAATACTGCTACACATAACCTCAATAGTAGAATACCTCACAACTTATGTAAACCACTATGAAAGATACATCTAGGTCAAACGATCCTAGACTAGTCTCCAACCTTTTCATAATAAATTTTATTCTTTGTCCCAAGAAGAGAAAAAAAAATAGATATCAAAACATTCTTTGGGACAGTCATACTTGGATGAACACATCAGTGTATGAGTTTAAATACAGTATCAAACAACTGAAGACTCATACATATACCATTTACTTGCATTAACCATATAAAATTTTCATGCAAATAAATATCATTTTTCAAGAGTTAACCAACTACACATTCTCCTTTGGGATAAACATGCAGTGGTCTTCTCAATTTCTGTGCAATAACTGCGAAAGAATAATGACTCTCGAAAATCCCACCACCTTTGGGTTAATGAGACTCCCTAAAGTCAAAACCCTTTCATGCAAATAAATATCATTTTCCAAGAGTTAACCAACTACACATTCTCCTTTGGGATAAACATGCAGTGGTCTTCTCAATTTCTGTGCAATAACTGCGAAAGAATAATGACTCTCGAAAATCCCACCACCTTTGGGTTAATGAGACTCCCTAAAGTCAAAATTCTTTCAATTCATATGCATGAACATACATTTAACTTTGACAATGCCACCTTTGGGTTAACACTGACTTTCTTAGTTGCTTTTCACATCATAAAGAATATTGTATTAAAATATATCCTTTATTGTATATGTAAATGTATAAATTTGGGATTTGAGGACTACCATGATGGAACTGAGTGTACCACTTTGGTAGATTCCACCCAATCTTCACATGACACCCACAAACCTTAATTTGATTAAAACTTTACACAAGCATTTATAAATACATGAACTTTGAATTTGAAGACATCATGATGAAACTAGGTGTACCACTTTGATGGGTTCCACCCAATTCCACAATGATATTTCCAAATCCTACTTTGCAACACATTGTGGGTCAATAAATAAAATTTCATGCACACATAACCTTCTACATGCATCTGGTACAAAAATAACTGATAAATAAGCAGAAAACTGCAAATCGGATTAATTTGGGACACCTTTTAATCAAAAATAAATTTCTCAAATCACCAAACTGTATCAAACTATGTACCAAACTGTAGAGCATCAAAATACGAAACCAACGCAAAAAACCGCGTCAAAATCCGACGCTCCTAGCTCTCACAATCGCCGTTCAAAGTTGGCTTAAACATTCTTGAATCCTAAACTGGCTAGGACCGGTTCATCCGGTTCGGTTCAGTCTGTCCGGGTTCGGCTATGGGTGGACCGAACCCACAAAACAGAACCCCTTTTTTTTTTAATGGTTTGGTCCAGCCCAAACCAAAACGGTCTGGACCTAAACCGAACCATAAACCGGCGGTCCAACCAATCCACAATCCGGGTCATCGGGTCAACTTCTCTGGTCAACGGGTCAAGTCGCCGGGTCAACACTTTGGGTCGTCGGGTCAGGTTTTCGGGTCACTGGACCAGGTTACTGGGCCGGGTTACCGGGTCAAAATCCCGGGTTGCAATGTCGGGTTGCTCATTTTGCCTGACTGGGTTTGCCCCCCCTGTCCGAATTGGGCCTGGGCTGGGCCAGCCCTGGCCCGACTAGTCTGGGCCTGGCAAGCCAGGGCTGGGTAGACTCGGCCCGAGTCAACCTAGCCAACCCGTTAGGGTTCACGAGTTAGCGCCGAGTCGACCCGATGATGACTCGGCGCCGTCAGAGTTTTTTTTTTTTACTTTTCCAACCCCGACGCGTGGATCTCACTCGCCTTTTCAGGCGGTGCGTGACAGCGCGTCGGGTAGTTTCCGGCGATCAACTTTATGTCGCCGGCTCCGTCTCTCCGAGTCCTACAATCCTGTATAATTTATTTTGCTTTTTAATGGTCTGAAAAAAAAATTTCAAGGTCCAAACCCTAGACAGGTTTGAAGAGAATTTTGGGAGAAAAATCTCTCCCCTTTTTTAATTCATTAAAACATAAATTTTTAACAATGTTTTTCTATGATTCTAGATCTGTGTAAGTGGGTCTGATACCACTGTAAGCATTTTAGATAGATCCTCTTTGGATTTTTCCATGGGATTTCCCATGAACCCTGACAAACACACTACACAGATTACTAGAATACAATGGGTATTGAAAAGAGATGATTAAAGACATACCTCTTGCTGTAGATTGATTTCCGACCGTTTACCTTTCTTTGATTTGAATGCTTTGAATGTTTGGAATGCTTTGATCAAAGTCTTCCACAGCCTGTCGGGATCCCTTGACCTTCTCTCTGCGTATGGGAACAGGAGAAGAAAATAACACCGTGGCTGTGGGGACTCTAACCATTGGTATTTATAATACCACCCCCAACCCTGGACCAGTCCCACAGTGGACCAGGTTGGTCCATCTCCAATCATACTTAAATCGGTTTACCCGTAACTAGACTCCCACTGAATCAACTAACCTTATAATTAATTAAGCCCATAAAAATATCTTACAATTTTCTCTCACTCTCACTCACAGCTTTCTCACTCTTTCCCGCAGCTTCTCACTCTCACTCACAGCTCTCTCTCTCTCTCTCTCTTCTCCCCTATTTCCACTCTTCTTCTTCTTCTTCTTCTTCTTCCGTAGATCTTTTCTTTACTCCCTCTTTTCTCTCTCTTAGTACTGGCCGAAACACCCCTCTCTCCCCCCTCTCTCTCTCCCACCCGCAATTGCAAACCTTCTCAACCCCTTTACAAAACGAGCTCCTTCTCCTGTTTGGGTTTTCCTAACGTTTCTATAACCTTGTCTAAATACCTAAGTACCCCCTATTTAACCTTTTAGGACTTAAGACTCCAAACCCTTTTCCTTAGGCCCATTTAAAAAATTATAAGCCCAAACACATTTGAAAATTCAAACCTAAATCAAAGACTCTAGCCCACTCAAAACTCCTTTTTTGTTTGTATTTTTATATATTTTTTTGTTTTAATTATTTAACAAAATTAACTGACTAAAATACCCTTATCGTAGGATGCCAAAAAATAGTGTAAGACCCGCACTCCGTAAACCCGGTCTAAACCTTGGTTTTGTGTCGTAGCAGGTCTTCCGATCATCACCGGGCCAGACGGGACGAGCGGATGACAAACAGGTACGAAATCGGATAAAAAACGGTCAAATAATCATCATTTTATGTTGACCGGTCGATGGTACCGGTCTTGGTACCGATCGACCGGTCAGCTCTGCGCAGCTGAGTGCGGAGATCCGGAATTGGATCTCTGTGGATCCCATTTTCCTAAACCCTAATGCCTGAACCTTCTTAATCTTAAGAGGGTTACTAAACCCTAATTCTAGCCTATAAATACACCCTTAAACCTCCTCAAATCATTTCCATTATCTCTCACAAACTCTAGAGAAGAGAAGGAGGTTGGAAAGGAGAATGAGCTAGGAAGAAGAAGAAGGTGCCGCCATTACCGTTCGACGACGCTCACGTTACGCCAGTCAACGGTAAGTGTTTTAATCATTCTTGTTACTCTATGACTTTAGGTTAGTTGTGTGGGTGGATCAATACCATGCAAGTAGGTATTGATCTAAAACCCTAAATTGGCCAATAAACCCTAAGTTGCCGTCAAACCTAGATTCGAGTTTCGAGATGATATTCATCAAAATTAGACTCGATTGAGTTGGGGATAACTTTAACTCAAAGCTTAGACTGAGAATGGATAGGAGAAACCCTGGAAATCCATAGAGATCGATTGACGACAGTAAAAAAAACCAAGTGTATGGTCTTCCAGAGACATACCGGTCGACCATACCGGTTGCTAGTCTGCTCACAGAGCTGCGACCGGTATGTTGTGACCGGTCAGATCTGAAAGGCTGGTTTTGGATTGTTGTTGGTTTTCGATCAATGTGAAACCCTAAGAAATTATTCTATTGAAACCCTAATAATATTGTAGGACTTTGTGACATATCCTTTGGATCTTGCGACGTGGAGCAAGTTATCGAACGACCGTCAGGTAAGGGAATCTGACCTAAACCTAATAACTAATGGACAGTAAATCATTGTTAATAACCTGAAATTATATGTTGTGTTATTTGTGCATATTCACATGCCATCCTTTACTTTCGGTTATTATTATTGTTCATGCATTGATAGGATGTGATTGTTAGGCATGTGATTGTTTTCGTTAGTGTGTGGAGTGGGGCATGGGCCTGGGATCGCTCCTGACACTAGCACATTTTTGTAGTATTTTGTCTTAACATGCTTGGTACGGGTGGGGCATCAGGGGAGGACGTGGTACGGTGGTCTCCGATGTTGATGCTGGCCTGGCCATGGTTATGTGGCATTGTGGTCTCCGAGGTCGACGTTGGCTTGTCCATGATGCTTTAGCTCTATCTCTATGCCATAGGAAGTTATGTTGGGAGAGGGTCTACCTGCGTATTGTTTCTATCTTAGTGGGTTAGTTGCGGATAGGACATCAGGGGAGGTGTGGGAATGTCTTAGCTCTATCTCTATGTCATAGACGGCTGTGCTGAGATAGAGCATACATTGATGACATGTAGGATTGGTTAGTTGCGAGTCCAGTTTGTGAGCCCTGGCCAATAGGGGCTTAGGTACTGGTATGGGTAGAGCATCAGGGGAGGTACGGGGGTATCTTAGCTCTATCTCTATTCAATGATGGGTGCATGTGAGCCAATGGGGGTGTGATCCATGAGGTACCACACACTCGTGTATAGAGGTGCGGGGGCCACCAAACCTTTCTATAGCACATTGCAAACTTAAACCAGACCACAACATAAAATTGATTGTTACTCATGCATAATATTGTGAAACTGTCTGATTGTCTTACTGAGCTAACTTGTGAGCTCACCCTTTGTATATATACATGTTTTTAGATGTTGATGCAGGTTATACGGTGGATGACTACATGAACGCTCCGGCGTATAGTGACGTTGCTGCTCTGGGTGTGCAGGCAAGAGAGGACGAGCATGACGCTTCATGCGAGTGCCCTTTTTGCATGTACCTTTGATTGGATTTTTATTTACTTGTTTCAGTTATTTTTTATTGACTTTTAAAGAGATGTAAGGATATTATATTATATGTTTGAATTTGAATAATTAGATATTTATTTAAATTTATCAATAGATTCTCAGTTCATTCTATTTTAAAGACTTTCACTGCATTATTTATATTCTGATTGTGATTACGTGCATTGGGTTTGTATGAGTGGACACGGTCTATTCGAGATCCTGGTGTGAACCATTCTGGTTGGATCAGAATTGGGGTGTGACAAATAGAGTCTTACACCCAAGTGGGAAAAAGAAAACCAGCAGAATAATAATCAGAAAAAAAATCCTATTGTCAATGATAGTTACCAGTGAGGGTGTCAAATGGGTACCGAAACCACATATCGAAACCGCTATCCTCCTATTTACTGAAACCCACGTATCATTTTTTATCCTATACGTTAATGGTTCAGGTTTTGGTACTAAATTATTATTATGTATGTACAATAGGGTTTTATATCGGTATACTAATGGTATGTACCAAAAATATATATATATATATATATATATATATGGGTTGTTGTTATTGTAACAAGGGTTTGTTACAAAATAAATCTGGACCATTCATTTTTATTATTTTTTAATCTAATCCATTCAAATTTGGGGAGTATTATATTAATGTTTAGAGTACTTGTACACATGCATGGACATATACGGAATGCATGCCAATACATAGGGGGTATTTGATTGAATTAGAATTTGAAATTCGACATGTGAGTAATCTAAACCATATTCTTTCTATCCAACGGTTGGAATAGACACATCATCTGCTCATGTGGTAGAATAGATTCCTTGTTACGTTTAGAAAAATAACAAACCCTTGTTAGAAATGATTATATTATTTTAATATCGTGTATCTATTTTCTATACTATCTATATATCATTTATATTGATTTGTATACCGTATACCAACTAAAAAATAATATTTTTAAGACGACAAGTGTTTGAATGGTACACAGTATATATTACAAAAAAAATATAATTTTCATAATACTTTTTCTAGTGCTATTATTGAATAGACTATGTTGCTCTTGGCTTGAATTATTAAGTTCTACCATTGGTTTCTAGAATACTCATCTCTCCCCTTGCAATGGAAAAAGAAGAAACCTTTACTTCCTTCGGATTACCTACGGCGAACAAAGAACTAAGAAAGCCAGCGATCGACCGCCAAGCTAGATGGATGCTTCGCCTTCTTTAGTTCGTCGTGTATCTCTAAAGCTCTTGATTTTGTCTTGGCGAAACCATTTTTGTGCTTTTGACTTCTGCTGAGGTATAAAATCGTTGAACTTTTGCTGTTTTTGTTCGTAGCATGGAGGTTTCTATGATCGAACAGGAACTGTAGTTTGAACAGGTTTTGAACCAATGATTTTGACCTTGTACCATAAACTGATCAAAACCAAATAGAAAAAGAAAATAAAAAAGAGAAACCCATGGGTTAATAGATTCTCTCATGTCAAACACAGTCCGTTATAATGCAACTGATCAGTTACAAGAGACTTTTGATCCTCATTATTTAATCTACGAAGTAACCCACCTTTATCTTTCCTGAAGTCAAGGACAAAATATTTACCCAAAAAAAAAATCGAGGACAAAAATGTCAAATTTTACATACATTTATGAAAACCAATGCAATTAAGAAAATTATTTTTGATTTTTTAAAAAAAAATTATCTTTAAAATACAACAATTATAACACCAGTGTCATCAAGAGGTGCAGAGACCATGAGCCTATGCCAAACAAAATGGGTGGGACAAAAGTGTGGTGAAACTGTCATAGGACTGTCAAGTTTCTAACTCAAAAGTTTAAACTAGTAAGTGGAGGAACTCTCCATATATAAGACCACAGGATTCCAATTTCATTAGCAATGTGGGACTATTTTTAATACTCTTCCTCACATGTAACCCCACCATTAGGTGGTGTATATGTAGTAGTATATGTGGCATTACTTGGCACTTTTCAGGTGACTAGTCCCTCTTCTTAGGTGATTGATCCCTCTTTGGGTGACATATAGTCTCTCTCTGGGTGACATTTAGTCTCTCTTTTGGGTGATCGTCCTTCTTTGGGTGACCATAGTCCCTCTTTTGTGCATCTGACGTCCCTCTTTTGGTGACTTGGCCTCTTTTTTTTTAATTTTTTTAGTGTTATTATGAGAGGGAACCTGAAGCTCTGATACCAAGTCAATTTTTCAATTCAAAATTTCGAACTAGTAAGTGGAGGGACTCTCCATATATAAGACCACAGGATTCCAATCTCATTAACAGACGATCCTTCGTCCCCTGCTTTGTTTATCTTAAGTGCTCATACATTTTCTGCTTTTCTGAATTCCAAATATGAGGCTGGAGCTATTAATGGACTTATATCAAGCACGGAGACACCACCTATGACACACCTTCTTTTTGCTGATGATTATTTGTTTTTCTCTCGTGTTAATTTGGAGGAGATAATGTCACTCAAACATTGTTTGGATATCAATTGTATGGCCTCTGGCCAAAAGATTAATCTGAAAAAATCTTGTTTAATTTTCAGCCCTAATACCCCCATGAAATTTAGATGTTGGCTATCGAGGATTTTAAAGATTCCATATGATAATGGTCCTTCAAAATACCTTGGATTGCCGACAGAATTGGGTGGTTCAAGGAAAGATCTCTTCAATTCTCAATCGGATAAAATTGTTGCTAGGATGCGGGGTTGGAAAGCTAAGCTTTTGTGTAAAGCAAGTAAGGAAGTCTTACTCAATGGAGTAGTCTTGCCCATGTCTAACTTTGTAGCCTCTCATTTATTCCTACCTGTTTCCTTTACAAATGCTATTAGAAAAGCTACTAGAGAGTTTTATTGGAGTGATGCTAACTATTCCAACAGAACCACTGGATTTCTTAGGATCGGATATGCCAATCCAAGGAGAGAGGTGGTTTGGGGTTGAGAGATCCTGTTTTACAGAATAAAGCTTTGCTTCTTAAGTTATATTGGAGAGTTTGGAAAAATCACACTTCCCCATCGGTGAAAATCCTTAAGGCCATTTATTATCCAAAAACAGATTTTCTTCTTGCATCCTTGGGAAGTAATCCTTCATGGGTGTGGCGGAGCATTATGGAAGGTAAAGATTTATTGAAATCTCGTTTGATATGAAAGGTTGCGACAGAAACTCAGATTTCTATTTGGGATAATAAGTGGGTTCCTAATCTTAGGGATCATAAAATTAATTCTTTGAAACCTATAGAGTGTTCTGTTTATTGGGTTTCTGACCTCATTGATAGTAAATGCCATGCTTGGAAGGAGGATTTACTGATGAACTTGATATGACATTGAGAGGGGGGGTGAATCAGTGTCTGAAAATTCTCTCTAATTATTTCGCTGCTGCCCAGAGCTGATGGAGACTTAACTTTTCACACATACACAAGCGCATGCAAATCTACCTCGCTACCACTCAGTGGCCAGGTCTACCAGATTTGCACACTCACCCTGCAAGCCATTTCACGCACTCCCAAATATACCAGAAAGATAAAACAATGAACACAGAGATATTACGTGGTTCACCAACACAGTGTGTGATGGCTAGTCCACGGATTAATGCCCAACGGACTCCGTATTTACTCAACACTCAACTTTTAGTCTCTAACAAGACAAGGATATTAACCCTAGGTTTTCCCAGCATAAAACTGAGAGGGCGCACCAACGCCAAGATTCTGGCTTAACAACCAGTGTCCAGCACCCACTGAATACACTGCGCTTAACCCGCACCCACGGGAAGCAAATAACAATTTTTAGGCTTATAATGATGCCTTAAATTTTTCCCCCCACTAGCTAGGCATTCAATAATTTTCACCTACGCTAGCATACAATATATTGAAAGCATAAATAGATAGGGAATTGAAAATCTCACAAATAATGCTTTCAAAAGGCCAACAATTTCTCTGAAGCTTCACACTGCTCTAGGTACTCTCCAATAGCCTTCAATGATGATAGAGATCGATTCACAGAGCACACCTCACTCACAGGCTTCCAATCTCTTCCACACAATCCATAATCACCATGAATATAAAAATAAAAGCTCTACTGACCTCTCACAGAGATTTAGCACTCCATTGATGCATAAAGAAGAAGTAGTTGGTGATTGATCACTCCCACAAGGCACAAAACCCTAGAAAACCTTCTGTCTGCCTTCAAAACTCTTTTTTCAATTTTTTTCTTAGTTTTTTCAACTCCCAACGGCGCCCAATAGGTAGAGAATCCAAAAATATGGAAACTACAACTTGAACGGACCGATTTGGAGCTCGGATGAAGAAGATATGTCGGTTTGAAGTTTGAACAATCAGAAAATTCAAAATAGAATCTTTCGGAGTCATACAATGCACCTGCGCTACACTTTAGCTCCGCCACCTTATGCGCTGTCGAGATCCGATTGGCCGATCGTGAAATCTCCAGCAAAGTCTGTTGGATTGACTTCAGAAAGGCAGGATCTAATTCTGACCTTTGGATCTGAATAAATTGCGTAAGGTGCGATCAGAGATTATATGGACCGTTGGATCTGGATCAACCGTGGCGTAGTACCGTGCGTACGCCACACAGAATCAAGGACCATGTTTCATATAATAGGAATCACCATATTAACTTGCGTTTGTCCAATCAGATTCCAAGTGATGGAATCTCGACGTTGCCGTCGCATTACACTCGAGCCTACCTTAATCTAAGCCATCAGATGCGGATCTTGACGACGTGGCTCATTCTGAGCCATTTATGTAGGATCTTCAAAAAAAATTCTTACCGAAAATACCCCCGAACAAATATATTAATGACTTTTTCAAGCGATCCGACGAAAACTGCGATATCTCTCTCATCTAACATCGGAATTGAGTGATTCAAGTTGCGTTGGAAAGATAACTCGATGCTCTACATCTTTCCACTGTCAAATTTCCATGAACCTGCTGCGGGATCCACCAACATTTTCTCTCTCTTTCTCTCTCCTCATTCTCTCTCTACATCTTCTTTCTTCATGTAATGCTTCAAGATGTCGCAACATTGCCTCATCATTAGAAACTCAGCCACATCATCAGAAACTGTGTCACATCACCAGTGGGGTCCACAAACACTCTCTCTCATCAAAATCAGTATAAAATCTCATTCAATTCATTGCAAGTCATATGAAACACATGTAGAACACTATAGAACATACATACGAGATTACTCCATCTTTGCCACTGCACTGACACTCTCTCTCCTAATTTCTTTGACTGTATGCTCACAAACACTGTCACATCAGTCAAGTTGCCAACAATGACAACATAAAGTCCAACATTTACTTCATCAACTATTTCAAGGTGATGAGATTGAAGCCATTTGGAAATTTTCCTTGCGGCATTTTCCACAACCAGATGAATTGATTTGGATTGGTAAGGGTGATGGTAAATTCTTAGTTAAATCAGCATATTATTTTCTTCATAATTGCCAGGTTGCTACTTCATCTATGCTTCCTTCCACATCCCAGACAAAGCCTTGGCAGCTGGTCTCTCGTAGTGTTTGGAAGGCGATCTGGCATAGTAATAATCCCCCAAAGGTTAAAGAATTTATTTGGTGTTGTTGTGCAGATGGAGTAGCATCATCTAAAGGTTTGAAAAAATGACAATTACAAGTCGATCAGATGTGTCAACGATGTGGCCTGCATGTGGAATCTATAAGTCATATTTTGTTGCATTGTTCCTTTGCCCGAGCTGTGTGGTGGGGATCTTCTATGTCCATTCCGACTTCCTCAAGATGAAGCTATTTCTTTATCAGATTGGTTGCATAATTACTATCTATTTCCAGCTTGACTAGGCAAGAGAAGAAGCATTTTTTTGGTAAAATTTTGTTCTTTTGTTGGATGATTTGGAAAGCTAATAATGAGCTCTATTTTAACAGGCGGTTATCGACACCAGATGGTATTATTCGCAAGGCTGAACAAGGTTTTTTGGAGATTCAAAATTCAAAAGCTTCTAACACTTTTTTTGGCATCAATCTGTTGATTCCTCCACTGATCAGTCTCTTTTGCAGCATTGGAGTCCTCCTCCCGTAGGAGTTCATAAACTCAATATTGATGCTTCTTTTATTGATCATGGAGATGGCTGCGGTGTTGGTTTTGTGGTGCAATCAAGTATGGGATCACCTTGTATGGCATTCTCATGGCAGTACCAGTTCCACTCAGCTTTGATGGGAGAAGCCATGGTTATGCGGGATGGAATCAAAGAGGCGATTTCGGCTGGTTTTTCTAGGTTGATTATTGAGTCAGATTGTAAAGTCTGGGTTAACTTAGTAAATGGTGTCACTGGTCCAGTGGATGTGTTTGTACAATCTATTGTTGATGATATTTTGATGTGGCTTAGACATGGAGTACTGTTTGTTTAGTTCCAGTACGTACCCAGGGAAGCCAATGAATTAGGTCATTCCCTATCAAGGAGGGCCTTGACTCACCAGGGGAAGGTATCTTGATCCTTGGCCCAACTCCACTCTTTGGATTCTCGATATGCGTGTAATGTCAATTCCATGGCTGCTTCCTCAAATCAATAAAAATCTTTCTTATCAAAAATAAAAGATAAAAAGAAAAAAGAAAAAGGTGGTGGATAGAATGGGAGGGGAACGTATTAATCCTAATTCCTAAGTGCATCTCTTCAAGTCCTTCCTCTTTAGGGTTGTTTGTGTATGGAAAGATGTATGGAATTCCCAAAAACAACCCCCCGGCCACATACAAATGATAGTCTAGGGGAGTCAATTTTGGGACCGAATCAGTACCCTGGACCGAGTTGGCCCGAATTAACCCGAAATTAGCTCAGATCGAACTGTAAATGGACATGTTTCGAGTTGAGGTATGGCATATCCTACCTGTCCTGGTCTGCTCCAGGCTGACCCGAAACCGGACCGAAAAAAATGGACCGATGAACCTGAACCAAATCGATTAGACCGAATATTAAACGTTAGCTTCACTACTTCAACCTTCTAGATGGCCTTAACGGGTTTCCTATCAGGTTTTTAATTTGAACCGGCCCGAATCAAGCCGACGCCAATCCGATAAGCTAAGCCCGATAACAATTCTAAATCAGACCGGCCTGATAGTTAATGTGCACGATGTAACCCACCCAACCCAAATCTCTTAATGGACATTTTTCAGTCAGGGCCTTTAAAGCCCAACACTAATTTGGCTTGAACAAAAATCAGCTTAGACCTGCTCGTTGACACCTCTAAATGGTACCATTGGCTTGCACTTAATTTTGCATGTTCATCAATAAATAGTAGAGACAAAATACATTGAACCCTTAAAAAAAAAAAAAAAAAAGGGAAAATTATTTAGACCTCCCCTAGATATTTCGTTTACTACACAGACCTCCCTTGGCACTTATTGACTTATAGTGACCTCCCTTGTAAAGTGAAACTAATAACATTTTAGTCTACTCCGTTAAAAAATGGACGGTTATTGTTGATGTAGACATACCTTATTTTTTTAATACCAAAATACCCTTATCCTATTGAATTACCCTTTTACCCATAGTAGTGTTTAAGACAACTTAGAGTGATTTTTCGAAGGACACCCTTTCTTGTACCAACATCATTGTCTTCCCAGTGAGTTACTTAGACTTTAGGAGTTAATTTTGATTAAACAAGATGTGAATTCATTTCGCTAAACAAAGGATATTTTGGTCAGTAAAAAGTTTAAGTTAACACTGTTAGTTTTAGGGAGGTACGTATAAATCAATAAGTGATAAGGGAGGTCCGTGTAGTAAACAAAATGTCAAGGGTAGGTCCGAGTAATTTTCCCAAAAACACAGAAAAGGAAAAAACATCACCAGGAGGAAGGTAGGAACTTCAGAGAGACATGGAAAAACTTCATAAGGTGATTAACCCGAAAATAATAAGTTCCTTTCATGTACACATCATGTACTTCTTCGGTTCAACCTAAGCTTCGTACCCAACATGGATATATAGAAGCAAAATCTATTTGGATTTGCTTATTCAATGAACTAATTTTAATCAACTTGTTAATTATTCCACTATAATGGGAAGGAAAAGGGCTTTCATGCAGCCCTAGAAGGGCTTCCTCTGTGGCCCTATATCATTCTAGATCTCCCATTTGGATAGATGATGTGGTAATTATGACAATTGGATAGAAAGACAATGGTCTAGATTAGTTGTGTTAAATTTGATTAAATACTCTCTCATGTATCTGCATAGATCCTATGTGTATCTGTGCATGCTTATAATACTCCGACCACAAATTCCTAAAATTTTCAAAGTTTTATTTTGCCGACCACCTGACAAATTCGGTTATGACAAAAATTGGGCTCATCCAACCTGCTGCATGGCCGATGTTTGTGTCGTGCAGATAACACTTCCTAAGTGGACCATCTAGGAACCAAGAGCTCATAATGTTGTTGGGTTTGGTTTAACAGAATGTTTTCCAAGTCCTTAGACACATTTATGCAATTCCCACTACTTACATTGGTACAATCGGTTTAAGTTTTACCATATAACTGTCATCAAGATTTTTAACCATTTGACCCTTATCTCGGCTTTCTATAGGCATAAAAACCTTTCCATGGTGGAATCAATGTCAGGTATTATCTTACCGATTCAATAAATCTTATCACCACCATGTTCATCACCTTTTGAACCAAGATTACCCATCTAGACTTGTTTTCTAAATTCCGTTATCACTTTTCCAAGTGGAGACTCAATGTTCTACTTAACTTTATTTCTCTTTACAGAGAAATTCACCATGCAAAAAACACAAACTTATCGAATCCCCATAATTTTAGGATTTACCATACACAACCTTGTAGGTATTTCGAGCCATTTATCATTTATATTCAAACAAACCACCTTCATACCAAGGTAACATTTCTGAATCTAGGTTTGTCTTCTATATTCCACTATAGTATCATAATAATTTTTCCAGAGATTAGTCTTTCTACTTGCATGCAGCACATAAAATTTGTATTCTTACAAGACTCCCACGTTTACAGATTTACCATATTCAATATCTCAAAACTAAAGTGAGTATACTTAACAATATCTCAAAACTAAAATGAGTATACTTAAGGTGAGAATATTGTAACACACACACATTCATCCTTATCTATGCATCTTATACTTTCAAAATAAAACACATCGTGTACTAAACATGTCCAACTATACTATATGTACCACAACATTTTTCAATATATAGCCCTCGTATATGCAATAAACCACGTTCTCATAATACCCTCGTGTTTATGGGATTTTAGAATCATAATAATTTGAAAATTAAAACAATAGCTGAACAAATATTTGATTAGTAATCCACATCAAATAACTGAAAAAACAAGTCCAAAAAGTATCTGTTCCAAAATTTTATATAAAAAAAATTACTCTCATCTAATACTCTAGAAATTCCAAAATCAAGGGAAGTAGAAGCTTAACGCTTCTTGGAGACACCAACAGTCTTCCCCCTACGGCCTGTAGTCTTGGTGTGCTGACCACGGACACGGAGGCCCCAGTAGTGCCTCAGACCACGATGGTTCCTACATAACAGCAGACATTTCAGATATGTTAGCAATCAAATCCTTTACCCAAAGCCAAAGCATGTCTCATCCGTTTCTTGCACACCACATACCACGCATGAGGAGAGATGGAATGTCGAAAAAAAATTTAGATTGCAGCAATGGTACTACATCGACATACAATGCATTAGAGAATCCACTCACTGGTTCTAAACAATTGGTTCGGGATATCCTCAACAAAGAATTATAGTATCTTGTGGCTGTATCTTTTTTTATTCAACAAGTGAAAGAATTATAGTATCTTTTTTGGCTGTATCTTTTTTTATTCAACAAGTAACTTCGGCAAAATTGCCCTCTTTAAAAACCCAATTTGATCACACTAAAGAAGTCAACAATAGTGATATGATTTACAATGTCAGTTAGCTCAAGATAATTATTCCAGCCCAAAATTCAGTCCACACAAAATGATAAGATCTAAATGTCCATTTGAACAAAAATAATTTCTATTGAAATATGTTTAATGCCCCGGAATCAAAATAAGTTAGCGCTATTCCAATTCGCATTGGTCCTCTGGCCTCCTTTTGCTTGTAAGTTTGATCTTGAATGTTCAGTAAAACAGTTATATTACCCCCACAATTACTAGAGCCACCTCACAAAGAAAACACTGTAATACCTAAGAAATGACATATATAAAAAATAAGTGACACACACTACTAATAAGCAACTTCTCCAATAGATACAGAAAATTTTCCCCTTAATGATAATTATATGGAAGCCTTTTTTTTTTCTTGAAACATCAAATCAACTCAATTGCCAATTTATTCGACAAGTATACCAACATTAGCCGACATTACTTGAAGTCTCCTCCCAAAAAGAATAGATCCTCCAGAAGAAAATATTTTATGAAAAGAAATAACTCGCTTATAAGATATTTTCCATATTGAAAGTTCGATACATAAGCTCTGTTTGTTTTGACGTAAAATTTTATGGATGGTCACATTTTATATGAAAAACAAAAAGTCAATGTTTGTTTCCGGTAGATAAAAGAAAGACTAAGTTCCTTTTCCATCCCCCTTAGAGATCACTATATTTTACCTCTTGGAAAAAAAAATTGAAATTCTTTATTATATAAAATGCTACACATAAAAATTTTATGTAAAAAAATGGAGCTATAAGTAAAATGAGAAAGGGAAAGTAAGAAAGTATCAACCCTCCACTTTAGATTCCAATCACTAAAAATTGAAGGTGAATCAGTATAAGTTCTATTATAGCTAAAGGATAAGGTACATGAAACAGGACTGAGTTGCAAAAAACCTCGATTTGGATCCACTTTGGGCCCACCCAAGCATTAAACAACTCAATTAGTAGGTGGCAGACTAAGTAATAAAACAGAATTTTCAAAGGGTAATAGGTAAATTAATAGGGGATATGAAAGGGATAATAATCTATTGGTGAGGGGCAAGTCTTGGAAGCATGTATTATCAAAGGACAAATAAGAATAATACTAAAAGAAGGGTATTTTAGGAAAAAAGGAACACAATAAAAGAGGGAATGAAACTTGGGGATTATCTTCTACCTCTAGCCAAGGAAACGAACAGAACCCAGCAGGAGAAAAATATCTCTCGATTGTGAGTGCTCTGTCATATGGCCATCGTTTGGTCTGAAATTTCTGATGAAGGTTTATGACACTCAAATCTACTGATTCCAAGTTCCAACCAACAGAAGCAAGGTTCAGCAAGCCAAAATCAGATAAAAGATCACTGAAATAGAACCAAATGAAAGAAACAGTTACAGCAAGGGTTTGGTGGGCTGTTCTCTTAGCGAGGGATGGATTTAGACTGAGACTCTAGGGCTTAGGTTACCCAAAGGAAGGGAACAACCTCCCAAGTTTAAGCTTGAACAGGCTGAACAAGAACGAGATCGATCAACTCCTTGTAGTTTGGTTGAACCAATTGCAGAAAATAAAGGATAACAGTGTAGCAGTAAGGAAAGGAGGAGAAATAGTGACTAAAGAAGAAGAACAAAGATGGAAGGAAAGGAGAGATTTGCAATGAAAAGTTAACAAGTTGCAAAGATAAGGTACCCATTTTTTTGCTTTACTTGAACTTAATAACTATGCCCAGCCCAGCCCAGCCCAGCCCAACCCAGTTGCACCCCTAACATATGAGCAGGAACCCTCCTTTAAATTTCAGCTCTATATCCAATATGTCATGTGGTAAATCTTGATGCTGGACTAGAGAAAATCTCTACAGGTACCACACGAGGCCCAATAGATTCAAGGTTCTAATAAGTTTGAAAATTATTCTACAGTTATTGTGACGGTAATAAATGGAGTTTTTACTCGATGATTACATCTATGATCTGTATCAGGATCAAGGTTGGAATTGGATCTAATCTCTCTTAAAATAAAGTATGTTCCTATGATGTCTTCTTGAATTCTCAAATACTGGCCTTTATTGCCTAAACTTATTTTCTTGTTTCTCAGTTACCCAAATTAGTATCTAGGAATTGACCTTACAATGATCTTCAGCTCTTATTCTTGATAAGATAATATTTTAATTCTTGAAACTCCGTGCATAAAAAAAATGATGGCAGACAGTTTAATATTCATCAATTATTCCTCCACCAGATTAATGGACAATGAATACAGTGACAGTCATATGCATCTAGGCCACTTCAAGGGCAACCAAACCAAAATAAACGTTTTGGTTCAAAGTTCCATATATGCAAAAAAGCAATCATGAAATTACGCATGCAACAATACCAACAAAAGGCCTCTAAGGCCATTGACACTAAGGAGCAAATGTAATAGTTTCAAAATGCTTCTATTAATGATAGTGTACTACTGTACTCTTAGGTCGGAAAAAAAAATTCAAGTGAAGGATGCAATAAAAAGAGAGTTGATCTACAGCCATAACAAAATACAAGTAGTTGGAGTTAGGGAAAATTATTGATATTACTATGTTCAGAACGAATAAAATATCATATTGTGACAGTAATTCTCAGGCTTAAGGCATCGACAGCAAACAAAAGGAAGGCTTCAAATGTAGGCAGGAGTCGATTAAAAAGAAGCCCATTACACTCGGACGTTAGACCACCATGAATGCAAAAAATTACTATAACCTAGGGAAGCAAATTCTTTAAGTTTTGCAGGGAATTCCATGTAAACCGGAAAAAATTACCTGATCTTCTTCAATCGTTCCAAATCATCTCTCAGCTTCATATCCAATGCGTTAGACACAACCTGTGAATACCTCCCATCCTTGTAATCCTTCTTTCTGTTCAAAAACCAGTCTGGGATTTTGAACTGTCGAGGGTTAGCAACGATCACCATGAGATTCTCCAGCTCCTGCGCAGATAATTCACCAGCCCTAACAACACCACACGACCATTTCAGTGTAGATAAATAACCAAATAACTTAACGAAACCACAAGTACTGCGTTTAAGTGATTCATCACCCTAACTAGGTAGAACCCGAAAATATCGAGTCAATTAAGGACCAAGGAAGAAGTAAAACTCGTGGAGAATCCACTTAACCATGGGGGAAAAAAAATTTACAAATAACAAAAACGGATACATCAAGTTCAAGTAAAAAAAATCTTTAGAATCACTAATTTTTTTTTTTGTTTAAATCTAAGTACCTGTGCGTAAGGAAAATAAAAACAGAGCAAATTAACAAAGCCAATATACAGAAAACAACCTCTTGTTCATGTCGACGTCGGCTTTTTTGCAGACGATGTTAGCGAATCGCCTCCCAATACCTTTAATGGAGGTAAGAGCGAACATGATCTTCTGCTTACCATCGACATTGGTGTTCAGAACACGTAGAATATGTTGAAATTCTTCGTTTGCAATCAGAGACTGATAAGCATCCAAAAGATTTCAGATCCCGTTATAAAATCGAATTCAGTTATGGAGAACGAAAAAAATAAAAGCACTAATACAATTTTCTGAAAGTAACTAAGATATGAAAACAAAAACACTGAAACTAAACAGATATACTGAAAGATCCAATAAGCAGATACCATTTTGATCGAGGCTAGCAGAAGAATGGATCAGATATTGGCACCTCCCGGACAAGGATACAAAGTTAGCCAAAACTTCAGAAGGATGAAAAGCTAGGGTTTGGCGCTCTTATAAGTGGTTTCTGGCTTCAGTGACACCCACTCGCGGCTTTAGTTTAGGGTTCTATAATTTTCGAGACTAAAATACCCCCCCATAAACTCCATTAAGACGACTATGTTTCGGTGAAGTAGTGAACCGGACGTGACAAGCCGGGCGGTGGGGTTTCGTTAGAATACCATTATCTAACCGGCCGGTTGGTTTAAGATTTCATTTCTTCCATGTATCAGCATAGCATTCTGTTACGTGGAGCTAAGCTAAGATTCAAAATATGGAAGAAACAAGTGTTTCCA
>CM053276.1:15840809-15868309 GCA_028583415.1 Protea cynaroides | reverse complement strand
AAGGGGTGAAGAATTTTTGCACGATCCAACAGACACTGATTAATGATGTGTTAAGATAGGATCGGTATCTAGAAGAAAAAACCTTAACTAAATTGTCATTGTTATTTGCAAGTATAAGCCATATAGAATCAGTATGGGACTATGGGTGAAAGGGAAACGAAATTAAATCAAAACTGATTAAGAACCTTTTGTAATCATTATCAAACATATCATGTAATTAATTGCAAATCAAATGAAATTTGGTTATTAGATATTATTTTGTGGGTAATAGTTTTTTGTCTGGCTACGTGGTTCCTACGCCAGCATGAGAGCCAATAGAAAAGCGCACAGAGACAGGCATCCAACTAGAGGGTGGATGCAGTCATTTCACCCCTCTAGGGTTTAAAGACAGGAGAAGGATGCAGACATTATGTATTTGTCAAACACGAGGAAATAATGCAGAAAACCTAGACAATCTTGAAACAGTTCTACATGTGGAAAATTTTCACACTAAATAGATCAACATGAGTTTTATGAGCACAACGTCTCTCCAGAGACATCTGATAATGGTGGAAGGATACAGAGATTTTCTGAGCTTAACTGTCCAATATCTCACATTACCCTATATCAGAAAGAGCAGTCAGTGGTCCAGAAATTGCAGCCGACAACCAGCAGCCTGAGATGCCTAAAGATTGAGATTACAGTGGTAACGTGTATGCAACAATTTAAGCCATTCTATGTATCAGAAGACTCAGAAGACAATGCTTGTAGGATGTTATCTTACACACACAACTCCTGTGTTTTAACTAGTCTCTTGCCTGGTCTATCATCCCTCTGTTCTGCAAAGCCATGAAAAAATTCTCCACAATAAATCTAACTGCAGAGAAAGTCACCACAAGAATTCGGCATGTAAATCCTTTGTAAGGGTTTCTCTTGCACAACCACTACTCTATGTGGTCTTCTATAAGATTCATCCTAATCAATTTAAATAAACAATCTTTTAAATTTGGCTGTAGCATGGAGAACTTCATGCTGCTAGTTCATTGATAAAACCCAAATTCTCCACTGTTACAAAAGAGTATTTGCATAACTAGACCAGTCCGAGACAGAGGAAAACGAAAACTTCAAGTTACTGTATATAGAGCCCAAAGACCAGAACCAAAGAATCACTGCAATCAGTGACAAATAATGGATCTCAACTAATGATACTGGAAGCATGACACTATCAAATAATTGTAACTGGGTGGGGGTCATTTATCCTACTCACTGCTGCAAAACTGTCCAGTGCCTTAATTGGCACCAGAATTGCACCCCATCTTCAGAGAAAGAGGTAAAGATCAAGTGCGGAAACGAATGAAACAAAATTATATCACACAGCCCCATCTTCCCCATTGCTGTACATAAATCCTCCTCTCATATTAAGGATTAAATGGATTGTTATGCCCTCTGGCTTCTGTCCTCAGAACATAAGACCAGTAAAAATTCAGTTCAATGACGACTGACACTAAAATAGAAATTAAATTGGCAGTCGGATGCTAATGGATTAGAACCTATGTATACAGTTGGCAAGGCCTGATACTGTGTAATAAATTTGGCAATGGCCAATCCTTGATAAGCCTTTGGTTAATCTCAAACAGAAATAGTACAGCCCAACTCCTTGGCAGCAGAATCAAGAAATGCGATCGACATTCCAGATGCAGTCTGGCTACGAGCTTCCCATGCTAAACACTTTTCAATGTCTGCATGCCAGTCAATGACGCCCAAACTCAAGTCCTGGTAGTGCGGATCTTTCACGTCCCGCACATCTTGTTTTGAATTTGAATCAATGGAAGGGATTAGCAATGCATCACGCAGGACTGATGTGCTAAGAGCACGGACATGAGCACTTGGATGAGAAAGGCAGCGAACAGTTGCTGATAAGCGGCACTGCATGCATTCCGTCCAATTGAGTCACGTCGAAAAAAACTAAACTTAGAAAAAGCAAAGGACCTAATTGGACCATATGCCAGGAAAGAGTGGGGGTTGTGGGAAGGTTACCTTCAATAGGTTTGAAAGGCCAATTGCAACTGCCAACCTGGATTCTCCCCATTCAAGCACAAGCTTAATTGCTCTAGCTGTTGCCTCCAGGAGCTGTTCAATTTTGTATAGATGGAAACATAAATATCAGAAGTAACAATTGTTAAAATGCCATGTCTAAGCTGTTTAACCACAGAGAACTAGAATCTAACTGAAAGTTTTTCCAATCAACTGGAGACAAATGGACCATCAAAAAAATAACTAAACTAGAAAACTGATCTTTAACATCATAAGCCATCAATCAAAATGAGGTTGACACGTTTCTAGGAGACTGCTGAGGAGTTAAAAAGGAAAAAAAAAAAAAAAAAAAAAAAAAAAAAAAAAAAAGAAAAAGAAAAAAAAGAAAACAGAACAGCAAGAAGGCAGAATGGGATTTCTTATGGATCAAAAAAGAACAGACAAAATGTTATTTAATTTGGAGAACTATCACATAACTAGTAAAGCTGTAAGCACTTTGGACCTTTTATTTGTTAAAATTAAAGAAGACGATGAATTTCTAGTATCTTTCGATATTACCTCTAGCTGTGGTAAAGTGCATGCTTCCCCATCGACAAGCATTCCATCAGTGGCACGTAGAAGAAGATCTGAAGCGCCTGCCAGAATTACTAATGATTCTGGCTTATCATGATTTCTCATAAGCTCCACAATTAATTTTACTATTCTCTGGTTAATTCCCCAGATCTTTTGGCCTTGCTCGTCACTAGCAACCCAAGGCTTCAATTCCCTCTCTGCCTGAAATGGAGACACAGCCGCTGTAGTAAGTAAACAGATGCAGTGGTAGGAATATGCAAAAATATATATAATAATAATGATACAGAACAAAAAGTAAGCATGTGTTTGTGCACCAGCCTGCACTGTATGCATGCGTATGGGTCCATAGAAGTGAGGTGAAAATTCACAAAGGCGAACAGAATTTGACCTGAAGAACAATTGCAGTTGATGCTTTTGTTGGTGAGGCTGAAACAACATTACATAATGCATCGACAACCTGCACAAGGTGCAAAAGTTGGTCAGTTGCAGAAAAGGACCCAAAAAAAAAAGGGAAACAATAGAAGGAGGTTATCATCTCATAAATAGTTCATTATATTATCAATAGACTTCACTAACAATAAATGACATGGAGTTTCATTTGGAACCATATTCAATAAAATTGTTTTTTTTTTATCAGGCTTTGTGTAAGTGTAGTTCTTCTTATTCTGGGAAAACCAGTTGTATGTGATACCAATTTTTGAAGAAGTTTTCAGATACATATCCACCAAACTTATTTTACAGTTTCCAATTGATTGCAGGCTCCCCAATAATAGTGAAATAAATAGCCCTGTTGAAAATTCTCCAATATACATTCAGGTCTATAACGTAGTAGCCAACATCAGAATTCATTCGAATTGACTGGAAAAATTAATTAACAAAAACTTCCCCTATAAGACCAAATTTTTTTTATTGTATTTTAGGTTTTTGGATTTGCAACAATAATAATGCATTAAAATGAAGACTCTAAGAGGACTATAAAGTTATAGGGGGAAAAGAAAAACAGAAACAAACAAGGGGGAAAATAAAAGATGACAACTACAGAGCCATACTCACCTCTAAACAAAAAATTAATTTTTTCCCCAAATAATTTGACAAATATCATTGTTCAAAACCATCACAAATAAATTCAACTTGTTGTCATCTAGAAATAAAGCACATTGATGCCCATGTATCTCCCTTTTCCACTAAGAAAGAGACAGGGCACAAATAAAATGAAAAAAAAAAAAAAAGGAAATTTCAAAAAAAAAAAGAAAAGAAAAAAAAGGAGGGATACACAGGTAGTCTCAACAGGAAGTAGAGTCCCCCTCTATCCTGACCCTTACAGATTTGTAGTGCATATTCAGTCACTTGGGAATTGACGTCGTACTTGTCACCCAATTTATCAGAATGTCTCATCATTTCCTACACGCTTCTTATTTATTTATTTATTACTATTATTTTTTTTTGGGGGGGGGGTTCAATCCTAGTGCTGGAATAATACTCAACACACTTGCAACTCTGGCTCCTTGACCTCAGGGAGCAAATAAGCTTTTTTCGTTCCCCCCTTGGTACTAGCAACAGGATTCACGTTTGTTCTTGTTTGGTTACTTTAGTATTGTACACATGCAAAACCGAACTGGCAAGAGTTAAATTGCTAACAGAAACACCTCGAAGAAACTGGTCTTGTCAGAGATCCCACCCAGTCCACCAAGATGTTAAAACAATGAATGGAGCTTCCAAGTCAAAAGCTACCTCAGACCACACTCAGGTGCAACATACACTTGTTCAGGTACCACCATGATGCCCGAGCAGCAAAAGGCTACAGAATCCTCCATTTCCTAAACACAACCAAAACCTCTTTATGCATAGTTTTAAGTTAGTCTCTAAAAGTCTGTGACAAAGGTAAGGTTTTTCATGTCTGTAACTGGTAGATCACCTGCAAATTAAGTTTGACCTGTAATATTAAGGCTATTCGAGGTGGTTCTTGTCTGAGACCCCAGTCCACCAGCGCTAAAACAATGAATGGGGCTTCCAAGTCATAAGCTACCTGAGACCACACTCAGGTGCAAAAGACACTTGTTAAAGTACCACCATGATGTTTGAGCAGCAAAAAGCTACAGAATCCTCCATTTCCTAAACATGACTGAAACCTCTTTATGCATAGCTTTATGTCAAGTCTCAACACCTGTGAAGAAGGTAAGGGTTTTCACGTGTGTAGCTCATAAATCACCTGCTAATTAAGTTTGTCTGTAATATTACCCCCCCCTCTTCTTCTATTTTCACTTAAGAAATGTGTTCAAGCTCCTGAAGTTCGCAAATTGTCAACTGTCACCAAAGCTAAAGACATACAGCCAAAAATTACTTGCTGTGGTTTATCTTAAGTGTCATCAATTCAAGACACAAGGTTTTCAATAAATAATAATAAGTGGTATCCTCTATTGAAAAAGTGCATGATACTACATGCCCGCAACCAAACTCTGTTGCATTGCAGCTCCAAAGTGACAAAATCCTTTTGAATACATTGTTGGAAAACAAGGTTTCCTGGAGTCACCCATAGGTGAGTAAAAAAACACCATTCATCAAGACAGCTCAAGAGTCTTGAAGACTCATCTAGTACTAAAAAGTGGCATAGTTATGAGTCTTCCAGAGTCACAAATGACTTGCTGAGTTTGGCAATTTTTCCTCTGCTCAGCTCGTCTATAACCACTTATGTGTTGTAATTCTTGTCATTCCCATCAACTGAACAACCAAAATTCATAGATTTGTGATTCTCTTACTTTTCCAAAAATTTCTATTTTTTTTCCTGTGTTTTTATTTTTAATAATTTATGTATATTTACAGTCATTGAAAAGGGAAACTGTGACTCATCCTAACCAGGTTTGACTTGGCCAACTCACCAGGTTCTGTTGAGGGTGGTCAGAAAACCTTAGTTTCCTACAATGCCAAAATGGTATATGAGGTACAAGGACATCCGCAATCCACCCTAAAGAGGGAAAAAGAAAGGCCAAGCATTCCATGCATGATTGAAACGAGTAAACTTGTATTGGGCGACAGGAGCCTCATGCACTGGGTATGCCCTTTTTATTAAGTTGTCCACTATCAGCACTTTTCCAAAAGTCACCAAACAAACAAAAACCTCTACCCTAGGTGGAGGAATTAACCATTTCGCTATTTATTGGAACTGCACCTACTTTGTCTCGAATATGTAATTATCCCACTTTTAAACTTCTATTAATTTCTCCCCAACATTTCCTCAATGTCCCCAAGAGGCCAAGAATGGACAAACTTTAGAGTCATTTTAAAACTCAAAAAAACTTTCCACATCTAGAGTGCCGAAGTTTCTGCAGAACTGAAGTTCAGATCCTTGAGAAGAACAATTTGCTCATGTATTTAATAAAGCAATTTGGTATCAAAACAGAAACAAAAACTAAAATAATAATAAATCAACTCAAAGTGACCAACTATGAGCAATATGTTTCATGCCGGGGCCTTGGAGATGTTCTAACATAAGGTCAAGTATATATCTCACTTTCATGTCCTAACAGCTATGAATGTATAGAGTGGCGGCTCTTTTCAATAAACTACATAAAAAATTTCATGTTGACATCTACAGAAGTTTCCCAATCAACATCAAAGTGGTATTTTGCTCTGGAATATAAAAATTGCAATCCCCATGTGTGCATACATGGGTGCGTGCTGTGTTTGCATGTTTTTGTGTGTTGTACTTAAGGTAAAAGTTACCCTTTCATTAGATTCCCAAAGTCATATCTTACTTAAAGGAGGCTGGGAAGATCGGGGTCTTGAATTATGCTATTTCTCTTGTCTACCATTTCAAACAATCTAGGTTCACAGCAAACATTAGAAGATTAGATGGATATGTACCATATGGTCAGTTTTACCGTAATGCATTAGTGGTCTTTCTTTCTTGAATGGAGTACTAGGGATGGCAGTTTGTGATATATTTTTCTTAAAAGAATAATCCTAACCCAGAATGAAAAGAGCTATCCTATTCAAACCAAAATTCAGTTTGTTTGTATCAGATGCATCAAATGTGGTTCAAGTGAAAAGTAAAGAAGTTTGAAAGTACTTCTACAAATAATGCATGACAAAGGAGTTGCAAAAGAAAATACCTGTCTCCACCCCTGTTGGGCAGAAGTGCTCTCAGCACTCAGCTGTGTTTCTGGTGATGCAATCAACTTGTGCCACAGAAGCGAAACAACAGAGAAGCATAACTCCTGTTTCTCTGCAAGTACAGTTCTTAGAAGAACCTGTGCACTGCAATTAAATCCTATGTGCCTGTCCATTGTCAGGACATTGGCCAACTCTGAAACATCCATCGATAAACTTTCTATACATTTACCCAAGGTATTTTCCGCACCATCATTTGAGAGTGATGCTTTCTCACATTTAAGAAAAGTTTTGGAACGCACGGAATCATTATCACCTCCACATGATGAATGTTTTGGTCCAAAGCAGTTAGTGCTTGAACAATTTTCTAGATTTTTAGCAGACAAACATATTGCGGCTTCTTTCCGTAATGGTGCTTGCACTAACTGCGCTTCTAGTGGTTCTGCCTTGTGGACAATGGAAGCCACAGTTTTACCATGGATGTCAATAAGGCTATAGAGTGAAGAGGCCCCAGTGTGAATTTCATTATCCCATTTGCATCGCATCAAGATAGATAGAGCATTCATGCAAGCCTTCGACTGTCTAAATAGTTCAGACACATGAGCAGCAACCATTGCAGCAGCTACTATCTCATTGGAACTGTAACTCCATGAGGTGCCAACAGAAGATGGCTTCAATGAAAAAAGTGCCTCTAAAATCCCTAATATCCTACGTGTATGGTGAATTGCGGCACCAATACCATTTCGAAAATCATTGGAAGATCCATTTATTTTCATAAGCTTGGATGCAGATGGTACACCCTTACAATCTGAGCCTTTAGCACTCTTTGAAATCAATGGGAACAACTGAAGTTCACAGGCTAAAGCACAAACAGCAGCCAGAACATAAGAATCAAAAGTTGCAACAGGTCCCTGCTTTTTTACTTTTCTAGTTCTCATGTCCCTTTGCTTCTCATTTAACAGCTTCCAGTCCTCAGTAACTTCATTGGGAGGAGAAGTATCACTTATTCTGGGTTTCTTGCTCCCATTAGGTTGGGCTTCATGACTGACACACACAGTCAACACAACAAACAACAGGCGAGATGCAAGATCAATAGGGGCACATGATTCTAAGAACAGTGAATGGATCATTGTACGGAGCTCAGCCACCGCAAGGTTCTTGGACGTGTACCCAACTTCAAAAATATATTTTGTTTTTCTTGTGTGTTCTCTTAAGGATTGATGTGGAAATGTTCGCCGAAGAATCTCTTCCACTGTAGCAACAAATATCCTCATGAGACTTGCTTCAGATGGACTTCCCCGAGGAAGGTACTCTAAGACCTTAAGGAGTGGTAAGTACAGGCTCCATGACAAAACAGGAGGCTGCAGTGGTGTTGCCACTATGATTTCAGGTAGATCAACAGCGGATGAGCTTAAGGGAATCAGGCCATAAGCAGCTTCCCAGATTGTACAAATTCTCCATTCCACTTCTGGGCCATGGGCACAAAACATTGATGCAATCCCTTGGGCAGTGGCCTCAATAGTTGCTTCAGCAGCAGGCAATTCTATCTGGTCATATGTCAATTTTTCACATTTTTAAATGGTCATTTTTTAAAGGAACTTTAACTCACTAAGACAACCTCAAAAGTAAATCATGCGACAAGATATGCAGTTGAAGTAATTGAAACAGACAAAGTAATCATAAAAACAGTAATACATCAAGACAAAGAAGAGTAAGATGCAAGTAAAAGATTTCTTGCTACCTGCTTTTTTTGGAATGAAATATAACCACCAAGAGGTTCATGTTGAACTCCAACTCCTTCAGCTTGCCTTAAAGGTGGAAAAAGCAGCGCAGGCTGTGACAGTATTCGAAAAAGTAAAGCTGCAGCTGCATCTGCAGCAATACCTGTTCTCAAGGACATTGCAGTCCCAATGGCCCGCAAGAAATGCAAATGCATCCAGTTCCTTGGAAGCTGCATCAAGAAACCATCAACAGTTACAAATTAACAGGAATGCAATGTGCTGATTGGTTAAGCTCAGTGGGGCATTCACTTTCATGTCCCAAGGAAGAAAATGTACTCTTTAATGTTTAAAACACCATGCAATTCTACTAAACCAATTTGATTCCCCTACATGAGTGTTTTCTTCACAGCAACTAAGATAAGCTTGTCTTGGCGGCCATGAATATCTGCCACATGGAAGCTTAGTTTATTGCCACTATTTTTTAGCATCCACATCATTGTTGACTAACCTGGTAAGTTTCCCAAAAGGAATTTTCCGCGTAGAGTTATAAAGCTTTGGAAATGTTTTTTTTTTCCTTTGGCAAACAAGCTTTAGGAAATTGTTATTCAGACAGTTTGATTTAATGAATAAAAATAAACAGGAGGTAGTAGAATACATGATGAGTTTATAATTAAAGTGGTGCTCAAAATTTGCTAGATGACCAATCCAAAGTAGTGAACTACTTATACAGCTGTAGCATTGGAGATACCAAGCCTCTATTTGGCCTAACTAAGTGATTGTTGCCTTCACAGGGCCATGTAAGTAACTTTTTCGATACTTAAAAATCCAAATCACAAACTGAAAATGCTAGAGTGTTTTGACATCATCAATTTAATGTCACAAACTGAGTTTTTACATATGAATACTAGTTAACTCAAATCATAAGAGAAAATTTCTAAGTTGAATTTATACATGGCTATTAGTAATCCAAAGCAAAGGAATAACCTCAGTTGACGATTTTTGCTGGTAAGCCACTATTCTGAGTCGAATGAGTTCATTATTTTTTATTCTGACTTTTGGTTTCTTGGAGTTGCTTGTCTTATAAAATAAAAGAGATCCAATGCATTCAGGCAGTCTCCATATAGTTATTTTTAAGGATGGGACGATAGAGTGGGGGTGAATACAAACTTCGCCCTGGCATATTTAGGTTGCTAAAAACAACATGCTTAGGAAGTGACTCTCAGTTATATCTCAGGCTTGGGTAGATATTCGCCTTGGATGCAATCAGATGATAGTCTTAGCTAACTCTGTCAAAATGAAACAAGGATATGAAGTATAGGCAATAAAACGTTTCAGGCATTATTTAGTTATTACACAAATTTTTTCTAGACTTCATTACTTGAGAATACGCACTCATTAGGTTCAAAGACCTTAGACATAGTAGGAGATTTAACTATATATCATTGACAAGATTAACAAGAATAGGGATATGTAGGATAAGGAGAAATTAGAGAGGAGAAGATTGAGATTTAAGAAGTAAATACTGTTTCCTATTGACTATTGAGGGGACTAGGAGACAAAATTAAGGCAGATATTCAGATATCAGTGAACGAAGGAAAGGAAAGGAATGCCAAGTTTTGCCACTGATTGGGCTATTCTATAAGGGGAACAAAAACTGGAAATTAAAGAGAGGTCATTGGTAAGAAAAGAGGACCTTTATTTAAATTTTTTTTTTTTGGGTCTACCTATTTACTGCCCCATGGGACTTTGACTACAGCCACTAGAGTGTTACAGGGGAGGAAGGGAGCGTGGGGGTGCCTTGAAGCACATGGTGAAGACAGGACAGTCACACCCGGGACCTCCTGGAATGTATCATTTTGTCCCCAAGACCAAAATTCAAATCTTCAACCAATATAAAACCTTGGCAGTGATGACAAGATAATAACCAATAATTGCCAAAGCTGTGGTGGCCAAGGTAAGAAGTAGCATAAGTAGCCATCTTAGTTCTCTTCTGTGACACCAGATTACGGAGGAAATGCTGTAAGGTATGATTCGCAAACACCTCTACGGAAAGAAAGTAGTTATGCAATATATAAGAAGATCAAGGTTTTATCTCTAAAGAATGAATTAAAAGGAGGATGGTTATGATGTAAATTAGACATACTAAAACATACAAAGCTTAGAGAAATAGAATCAGTAAATCAATGCTTACACGCACACATGAAAAATATCCACCCACCACCCACCCCACAGAGGCATATGCTAGATTATCATGTAGAGGGGCTGAGAATATTGCCATAAATTGGCTGAAAAATTGCTCATTAAACCAATTCTTCTACTTAAAGATAGATCTGAGTTCAAGATATATCAAATTCTGGTGCAAAACCTACAAATATAGTATGGCCAAAATGGTGAAGAAAATATATATATATCGCAAGCCTTGGGACACTACTTACCCTCATGCCACCAGTCGCATAATCTTCTGCTGCTCGGAGCAGTTCCACAAGTTGCACAGCAGCATCAAGTGCATCTGGAGCCCATGATGGTGGGGCTTCAAGAAGTCCAAGTAGAAGTCTTTGGGTGGCACTTGGAGTGGCAATGGCATAATACCTATTAATAAAGAAAGAACCTTCATAAATATTTCCTAGGAAGCTCCATGAAAGCAAGTTGAAGCTACCAAGTAGAAGAAGACAAAATCCAAACCACTCAAGTAAATCGTTAACAGAAGGTATGTATATTCACCGATGAAATAAGCGTGCATATGGCTCAAGAGCTGGTAACCCAGCAACTAGATGCTCATCTAAAGCTGTTGTTGGAGGAGGAAGCAAAAGTGCAGGTACAGCAACAGCTGTTAAGGTAGCAGTCTCATACCGTGCAACTTCATCATCACATACACTTAGTATAACAGCAGCACCATTAGCAACAGCCCATCTGGGAGTTGATGGCATAAGCTGAGGATGCTTCCCAGATCCACGCCCAGAAGCTAATCACAAAAATAAGTAACTCAAAGTGAGCCCTGGTTGACCCTCCAATTACATTCGTTGTTAAAATATAGACCAAAAGGAATTCTTCTAGCCAATGTTAAAGAAGTATAAATTGATCAATGCATAATCATATGGATAAGCTTAAAATTCTATGTAGTCACAAAAAAAAATTGGTCTTTAGTTTCAGTCTGCTAAATTGTTGGAATGGACTAACAAAAAGAGTAACCGAAATAGTTAATATAAGAGAGAAATCCAACATTATTCGCTCCACTGTACTGTCAATGAAACCAACTGACTTTCAATCAGTAACAAAGTTTCACTAAGACCATGCAAGGTAGTTATGGTAAATTGTTAGATGGGACTCTCTCTATCCTTCATCCATCTAGCTTTTTGCATGGAGAGAGAGTCTCATCCAACTATCTTGCATGAGGAAAGAGTTCTATCCAAACTGTCTTGCATGAGGATAGAGTCCCACCCAACTGGCTTGTGTGTGGAGTAGAAACTCTATCCTTATCATCCAAGTTACCTTTTGTTGTCCATAATTAAAAATATTAGAAAGATTCAATATAAAGTAACCATCTATGTGGATGTTAGGATGTGATGCAGGAACAGGTCTACAGAAGCCCAATTCAACCCGCAGATGAGCCTAATTAATTAACAGAATAACAAACAGCCTTTCAGTTTACCGAATCAGCCTTGACTAAGACTTCGTGGAGAATTGAACACCTAGCCTATCGCAATGAAATTTTAGGACTAGAAACCAACCCAGAACCTCTCTTAGAAACAGCAAATAAGACCCCAAAAGATGTGTGGAAGAAACCATAGTAATTTTCTGAACTTCCTTGTTCCACAGAGCTACCAACCAGCTTGAGAAGTCAATTTAAATCTCAATCAAATCTTTAACCAAACAAAAAGACTCCAAAGGTCCCAAATGCACAACCTGTAGATGATTCAACCTTAAAATGTCAATCCTAGATTTGTTTTGCCAGGGTTCAAATATCTCTGTATCTGACCGTAATTCCCGTCCAGAACAGAGGTACCAAATTTCAGGTTGATATCTGATCCAATAGCATGAACAGAACTTGAGATATCTTTCCCAAATCTAATTTAAAATTCTTCAGTGAATAACTTACCAGACTGAAGTTTTAATTGAAAAATTGGCAGATCGTAACATGAGAATCAAAGAGAGCAGAGAACTTGACAGCTGCAACCTGCAAGAAGTAACAGCAGCAGGAATGATTGCATCAAGCAAAACAGAAGCTAACAATAGCAACTGTAGGCCAAAGGATAGCCATAGGATTTTCCCCAATAAAAAAAAAAAATAACCCATTCCAAAAGGGGGTGGGGATACGACCCTATTTTATGAAGACTAATATGAGTCAATTAACTCACTTTTAGAACCTCCTAAGCCACTGAACAAGTGAACATTTAAGTTAACCTAAACACACTTCGTAGAAAGCCTAATAAAAAACAAATTTATTCCAATTTGACTACATAACTGGCTCAGTTAAGTAATCTTAACAAACATAGACCTTATCCACATCTTCCTCTTACAAACACATGAAGAAGCATCGTTTAGATACCCATAAGGCCATCTCGAGCATGGGAGGGAAATGCGGTGGGTCCACCGGTCGACTTGTCACGATTGATTGCTCACACACTATCAGGGTAGGCAGGCTTGGGGAGGTGATCTGTCGCAACCCTAGAAATCTAAATAATAAAACTAGGTCTCTCTCCAAAAAAAATAAAAATTAATACTCAGATTCAATGTCTTGAACCCAAAGAAATAAGAACACAAAAAAAAAATGGTAATTAGAAACTAGCTCCCAAGAATGTGGAAAATTAATTATCTACCCAGCAAGCATATACTCCAGCCCTTGCCTTTACAAGAATAAAACCCATGTAACAAAACCCAAACCCAAAAATTTCTCTTGGGGATGCTAAAGCATCAAGCTGAGACATCTAAATTGTAGTTTGGAAATGGCAGTAAATACAGCAGTAACAGTTGTTACCCAGCAATTCTGCATTCGAAAGAGGCTCATAATTAATGACCAACTCCATGGGGTTCTGACATTCCATGCCCCCAAATTTTTGGATGTTCTAGATCAAGGCATCAAAGGCCATACTAATGCATTATCCTAGCAACCACCAGATCCTAAAAAATCAGCTATTGAAGTTCAATCCAGTATGGTAAAACTAAACTAGCAATGTCTCTTCCATATCCTATGAAGTCTGGACAGAGTTTGACAAAAGTAGTACGGAACAACTGAAAGCACTTCCAGTCAAGGAAGGTCAAATTGGGAATTTCAAAACCTCGGGATGGAGCTCTAGCAATGAACTAATGAAGACAATGAAATCTCTATTAAAGGTTTTGGAGAGAAGCTTGTGATCAGGGTGGCATTAGGGAACAAGAGCCTTTTCTTCATGGCTGACTTCTTGGTCTTTTTTTGGGGCAGAACCCAACTTAAAATTCAATCAAGAATGAATCATTTCCAGATGTAATATCAAAATACACTTTCTTTTTCTATTTTTCATTCAAAGATTTTATGCTTTTACCCCCCAAAAAAAAAAAAAAAAAAAAAAAAAAAAACCCAAAAGAGATTTTGGTGTAATTTCCTTGGTTTTAAAAGAGTTAAAGTTTGAGAAGTCTACAATGAAGATACCCAAACTTAAATACTGCTTGAAACCTACCAGTTATGCATCCATTGCATTGGACTTTATTGGTCTGATACACACAAAATTCAAAATAAACAAGGGCACGGTGGGTATAGTAGGGATTTCCTTATAGTTTTAGTGGCAAATGATTAACATGTCTGTATCAGGAGATGTGGGTAAATATATCTCCCTTGACAAACAAAACCATGGATGAGATCTTCCGTTTCACTTCACTTTGTAAAACCCCAAAATTTCAATCACTTCTTAGCCTCACACGGCAAAAATAGTTACGCAGATTAAAACTTTTTAGAAGAAACATATAATATAAAGTATGTGAACAATTGAGAAAGTGGAACAAAAATTAATATAAGTCATATTTGCATGCCGTATTACATCTCTGATGACAAAAGAGATACTTCACTAACCAGTTGTAGGTGGCTTCAGTTCTCCCCCAGCTGCATATTTACCCATGACTCCACCACACCTGTCAGAAGAGCAGAAAACTCTATTAGTTTGGGAGATGTTTGAGTCTCCTAATAATTGTAAGTTCTTGAATAAATTTGAAGCAGTCTAGCAATTTTGACTCATTTCCCCAATTTCGACCATTTCGACTTGAAATTTGATATTTTTATAAACTAATGTAACATTTCAATCACTGTGACTGAAATTTCATCATTTCATGCTTATTTCGACGAAATATCGTATTCTTTGTATTTCCATTGTGAATCTTTTTCGAGGTCCAGGGAAACTGAAATATTTTGCAAATTTAGACATATTTCCATCAAAATTTGGACCCTAGTGTAGGACAAATGTCCCAAATAGACCAGTTTCCCAGTAGAAGATGGACCCATTACGCTTGCTGGAATATTCGTCTTCAAATTTGGTGGAAAATAGAATAAGGGCAAAGAATTTTTAAGAATGCCTTCAAATCTTCGTTTTCTATTTAGAACTCGTAGGAGCACCTTCTAACACCAAAACAATCGTCTCTGACTCAATTTGGAACCAAAAGAAGAACAGAACATCTGGCAGTACAACATGGTAGGACTCAAACTTGCTATTTCTCCCTTAAATTGTGCTGGTTGACTAGGCTGTGCTTGATTTGGACGTTAGTGGACTAAAAGCAACACACATGGTTCTGATTTGGCACGTCACATTGAAGTAGAACTTATCAATAGAACTATGCTTTGTTTTACGACTTTGGCTTTACCTAGTGTCTTATGCTTTTTCTTCTTGTTTCGGTGTTTCACTTTCAGTACCTATAAATGTAGGAAAAGCTGTGTCCTCTTCTTATTTTTTTTTTTTTCTGAAATAAATATCAAACATGTTTTTGCAATATTTTTTTTTTTTCCTTCAAAATCATGATGAGATGTTTCAGTTATGCCTATAAACCATCAAACACTCAAAATCATGATGAGATGGTTCCTTAATCATGATAACAAAAGACATACATAAGTTTCCATATGCATATAAGCATTTTCCTTGCCTAAGTATGTTAAGTTGTAGCACTAGGAAAACAGAAATAGAACACAGGTGATCAATAGACTTGCGGTGTTTCCCATCAAAGAATCTTTTTTTTTTCCTATTTCTGTTCAGTGAACATATTTAATTTATCAGGAACCTAAATCCTATTGCACCATTGTTACTTATTAGAAAAATGATTTTTGTAGAAATTTCAACATCCCCTTGGTAATCAATAAACCCTCTTGGTAGTCCATGCCTTTTTTTTTTCAATGTGATAAACTCTGCTTGATCGGAAACTTTACATGTGAGAAACTTTACATGTGAGCAGGGGACCTTGGGGTCTACCTGTCAACTAAATTTCCACTCCATACAATTCCATCACGTAGCAGATATAACTGTGCAGATCAGGAATTTTCCTGCACCCCTTGTAGCAGGATACTGCACCTTGTTTTAATCTATATTGCTCAACTAACAGGTTCAAATAGCAAATTGCTACTTATGTACTATTACAGAACTGGACTTCGGCACATAATCAGATTAAAATATGAAACCACACCATAATTGAAAGAAAATCACAAAAAATTCACTTACCAACGGAAATAATCACTTCTAATTCCCAGCGGCGCGGCAAGCAATATATCAGCAATCCAGGAAGACAATGGCCTTATAGGTTTTTTCTCATGTTGCTGCAAAGATGAAGAACAGGTTTCCCTCTGAGAAGAGTTACTTGTTGTGGCATAGCTGCCACTACTGCTTCTCTCTGCTTCATTGTTCTGACTTTCTACTTTGTAAATTGGCCGATTATAGTGAGTCAATACCCGCAAAATTTCCCCACATGCCAGAGCCCATTGTTCAGAATATTCATTCTGTAATTCAAGAATGTGTTATGGATGGATGCTTGCTCTTCAACTTAAACAATATATAATTTGTGTGGTGTGTGTGTATGAGAGAGAGAGAGAAAGAGAGAGAGAGAGAGAGAGCATAAACTTGCAAACCCAAACAGTAAGTTTCAATTACAGGATAATAAAGCACACACTTTTATCAGAATCAAATCTTTATAAGAATTTATTAAAACTTTCTTTATCCTGGTAGTACCATACCTGACTGCTTGGGCAGACCAAAGAAATGAAAGAACTAAATAGAGGACTATGCTTCTCGTACACCAATGTACCATCAATTATACAGGAAATAATAGGGTGGACAACAGCATGCCCATGTTCTGGATGATGGAGGACAAATATTGCTGGAAAAGGCAAAATTTGAAAGGTTATTATGCTTCCCAAAGCAATTATTGAGGGAAAAAAGGGAATTTCAGTTCATATGTAATTATGTATAATTTGCAATGGAGTGATATCAGAAGAAGGTTCTAATACCCAAAACATCATCAAGAAGGCATTTTTCCTTGGATGGATAACGACTCCGGATAAGCTGTCAAAGGGAGAATAAATTCATTTTAGCAGTAAACAAATTGTCATGGGAACCTTTTGTTTCGTTTAACAATATTTGGACTCTATAATTACTATAATTCAGACCAATACTAGCCATCCAACACAAAACAGAGAATGGCAGTAACAACATACCTCGGCAATATCTTCAGGAAAACTTTCTGAAGTAAACTGACCAAAATACTCAACATAAGCAGTAATTTGAACCTACATGGATGTTAGATGCATGTGTGTCAATTCATTAGAAGAGATAAGCAAAAATTAGGAATTTGAAAAAGATGATCAGTATACAAAAATTAGCACGCACATTGAAATAAAATATTTTAAAGCACATGCTTATTTTCACTTCACCAGGTAAATAGCATATATAAAGGCAACTATGATGGATTTCCATATGGTTGAAACCATATCTTAAAAAGTTTAGACTTCTTGTCATGGTGATACTCTACCACTTAGTTATACCCCTTCCCTGCCCCATCGAGAAATTGAACTGTCTATTCCACTTAGCAAGAAATTTCAGTAAATGGAAAACATAAATTAGGCTAAACATTAATAAAAATAAATTGTACTCATTCTGATAATATTTCTTTCAAAAATGTCCAAGTAACGAATATTCACTTCATCAGAAGGGACTACGCAATTTCCAGCCAAGCAACCCTCAGATCACATGATTATGAAGTGACCTGAGGAGTTGACACCCAATGAAGATTGTGATAGAAATTAACATATTCAGTATATAATATTTTTTTTTTTCAATCGGAGTTACTAGGTTTAGAATATATTCTGTAAGCTTAAGCTGGTTTGGCTAATTTATAAATTTTATAAAAATAGGCACTTAGACATCTTTAGCTCAGGAAGTAGTTTTAATTTTGACAAACAAAAAAATTCCATGGTCAGTTCAAGAAAGCTACTTAGTCTCGGATAGGACTTATTTCTCTTAGAAAGCGGTAGATTTGTTTTTAGGACGATGAGGCAAAACTAGAGACAAGTAAGGTGGAGGAGCTTCTTCTGAATGAAATGAAAAAATTGGCAGATTATTTAGAGGAAAGAATCCTAATGGAAAACTCTGCATCAAATGCCAGTAATCTTAAACATAGAGCACAGAAGATCAGAGGAAACAAAGTCTATTGAAGGGCTGGGTACAAAAAGCTGATAATCACTTCAGAACTCGGCCTTCAAAGATAAAAAAAATTCACATGGGAGACTAGTATAAAACAAGGTGCAAGGTCTTGATGATTTAGTTTGTATTTGAATAGCTTATCCTTATAAAATCCAAAACTTTAGGATAGAAACTCATGTAATAAATCAGAATGATAACTTCTGTGTGGAAGAACCTACACACTGGTCTTTCGATGATTAAGAGTTACATGAGGGAGACTAGGCTAAAACAAGGTGCAAGGATTTTGACAGTTTAGTTTTGTCTATAAAATCCTAAAATTTTGGAAAGAACTCATGTAATAAGTCAGGCCTAAAAGGCCTTGCACCTTCGAGGAGATAAGGTCTTACAGTACCTCCATATTCCTGAATGCAAAATAGATGTAAAGAGAAGCATTCTTACAAGATGGACTCAGCAAGAGAAGTGTATTCAGATTCAATGAAGATGCAGACCAGCAAAATCCAGGGGAAACCCAAGTGATATTAGAGGGAGTGAAGGATTACATGATGTCAAGAGAAATACAGATTTGGCCTTCTCCAATTCACCTGGGAAACTACAAATGTAACTGCAGAGGTAAATTACTAGTTCATAAAACTGAATCGGTGCAAGGACTCAATAATTAGCTAATGAAATAAACTATGGTGATGCTTTATGTAGACCATATGGTGGAAGTAAAAAGTAGTTAAATGGTTTCTATTAACATAACCAATTTTAAAACAGCATCACCTTATAACGCTGTGTTAGTGTTAGGGTATAAAGCAAATACCCATAACAGTAAATTCAGATTTCAGAAGATACATTTGGGGAGAAGAATTAATCCATAAATTCTTGGTAAATGGAGGATGTGACAACAACTCTGTGATAATTTTCAACTGAAAGTCAGAGCTGAATGTGAAGTCAAGGATTTGTGATTTTATGGACACAAAGACAGGTCTACAAATGTAATGTTCCTCAGTTTTCTCCTTTTCTAAGTTTTCAGTTCAAAATACATAAAGGAAGACCTTTGGAGGGATAAGCTCAGCTCCGCTCCCCCTCTCCTGGTTTGAGGTGTAATTGCTGGGATACACATGGTCATAATAGTAAATATACATTCTCCAACTATGTAAAGAAAAAATCAGTTCGAATTACTAGGCTTCATCTTAACTTCTCGGGGTCCACCAAGTAAATCATCTTTCCCATTTCAATCTATCTAAAGTCATGGGCTCTAAGAAATATCATAAGGGAAGACAAATCAAGTCTCAAAATATCGAAAGAGAAAGACAAGGATTCAAGTCCCCCAGGGACGAGGTCAACCAAGAGAACGGCATGCCTCCTCACAAACAAGCTCAACCATTGAGTTCATAAAAGTTCAAGAAAACTAAAAGAGAAAGTTCCACAGAACCGCAGTGAAGAATTTATGTGACCTACACAATTTAGCTACTGATGATTCATGACAAAAAAAAGGGATCCAGAGATAGACATCATTTATTACCAAGCAAGCTTCGATATTCATGCGAAATACAGCAATTCTGAAAAACCTGAATTCCATTATATGATAAAATACATCTATAGCTATTTAATTGATTCTACTCCATGAAAAGAACATAGCTTTCACTTAAGATGTAACGAAATATTTCCCCTGGCTAACATATTTTTGAAGCAACATCCGAATACATGATGTCAGAATTTTTCCATCAGTTGAAGATTAGCAATAAACCATTATAGTGCAAACAAATAACAACTTATACCTCTTCCATCAACAAATTTAAGTTTTTACAACAAAATAGAAAAAAAAAATCTGGATGTTTGAGCTAAACCTGCCGCTGTTGAACATCTTGAGGCGAGGGCCAGAACAAGGAGGAGAATTGAAGATGATCAATCCACCTTTCGCACGTGCTCACCATAGTAATATTTATGATAGAAAAATCTCTTCACTTATAATGAAAATTAACTTTAAAGATCCAAAGCAAGCTATAATCTCCACGCCGTGATCAATCAAGAGTCATGATATCTGACACTTGGAGCAGAGCACAGCTCCACCTCTTCGCAAAAATAATTTACAACAGAATATCAATCTGAAGTATGGAAGTATGGAGCAACTTCCGCCCGTCAGTTCTTTCATAAATCCACAGTTCTTAGCTCCACCATCTTCATAACCTGACCATCCACGGACAGTTGAAATTATCTGAACCCATGAAGAGAAAGTATCAACAGAAACTCCAAGCACATAATTTCTGCACAAACAACAAAAGACACCAAAAAGAAAAAGAGAGAAAGATAAGCAAAACAGTTAAAGCTTAAATAAATTTAACAGGAAAAAAATAAAAATGAAGAAAAGGAGAAGAGATGTAGGAAAAAAGAACAAGAAATCTTCTTCAATAACCGAAGAGAAATACTTAAATCTGTAATAAATCAAGCCAGAACTCAAACGAAGAATAAAACGAAAGCAGAAAGGAAAATATAATTGTTTAAAAAATACATTTCATACGAACCAGAACTTTTAAAAGAAGGATGAAGGGGAAGAACATAAACTGAATCAGTGGAACCAGAGCTCGTGCACAAACAGAAAATCGTGGAATCTTTTTTCATGAAAAAGAAAATGAGAGCACGGTACCCGATTTTCCGTTTATTTCGAAACCCCTAGATTTTCGATTTTCGTCTTCACTGTGCCTGATGTGGTTTTTTCTGAGTTGCAGAGAACGGAAAGAAAGAGCGGATAAAATAAAAAGATAAAGATTCTGTAGACTCTGAAGAGGTAATGAGAGCCGAGTAAAAGATCCTTGGCCCATATAAGCACAACCGAGCTGGCACACTCGATCGTTGAGATTGTTGCACACGTGGCACTGATATTTTCAGTCAGTTCCTTCCGCACGGAGTCGCATGTACTGCATCCACATGGCATGAGTTCCACACATACATTACATACCACATACATGTATGAAATTGTTATAAAATAATAATTAAATGACGTAATCCATAGTCAAAACGTCAACAAGGAAAAAAAAAAAAATGAGTTTCTGATAAGGACCTGTTTGTTTAATTGTGAAAAAAATAAAGTTCCACATATAAAAAAATAAAAATAAAACTCTTCTTTTCCAATGTTTTTCGCATTTTACATAAAAATTCCTGAAAATTTTCTTTTTCCACCTGTTTTTTACATGAAAACGATTGTAAGCGACACCAGAACAACTCTAACAACATGCCTATATAAGGATTTTGGTATTAAGGTACTTCAATTATCATAATCCCTCCCAAGTCCCGGTTTCGTTCATTCTTGTTCCCTGTGATTGATTTGAGTGTGGAAATAAGGGTTGTCTAATAGGATCCACATCATCTCTTCCTTGAGATTCGGGAGGAGGTGCGGCGACCCCACTGGATAGTCACCATGTGGAGGTCGGATGAATCCGACTCTTCCGTTCGAGTCAATATTTTATCGTTGGCTCGACTTATCAGTTCAAATGAAGGAATCGGATTCATTCGACCTCCATGTGACGACCATCCAATGGGATCATCGTACCTCCTCTCGAATCTCAGGGAGAATACGATTTGAATCCTGTCTAATACGGTCTGATTTTATGGTCTAAAGAATCAGCCTGGTCAAATTGGTGAAATGGAGGTGTTAGAATTTGGAATTCAGGAGCACTTTCGAATCATAAAATTAGGATTGAAATCACGATTTGACATGGCCCTAGTCTATTTTTATTTCTGTTGTTCCCGATAAAAGTCATCATCTTTGACAAAATGGCAACCATCGGATTGGAATCTGCTGACATTGCTTGCCCCAAGATCCAAATCCAAGGGTCACCGTCACCAGCTCATTCTCAGTAATTGCTTGGTTATTGTAATCCATCATCAAATCAGCTCCAGCGTAGCAATTTTATTACTTGTTAATGCTGACCTGGCTTTTACCCAAAAAAAAAATGCTGACCTGGCTGAAATCCTAACACTCGTGCCCATCAATCAATTGCTCTGATATGAATGACAACTAATCTTGTTACGCTTAAAATTTTTATTATTTTTATAAACTAATCTGTTATGCTAATATAGCAGACTTAAGTCAATTCATATCTAATAATTAATTAACGAGGGAGCTAATTTCATGTTTGGTTTTAAATTTATAAAAAATAAAAAATAAGAAAAACTTCATGTTTGGTTTCTACCAAAATAAAATTTCATGTTTGGTTATTTGATGTGATATATAGAAGTTAATGGGCCTCATAATGTATTATTAGTTATTCAAATATTATTAATCATATTAACATATACTTATAAAATGCCCCCCCCCCCCTCCTTTCTCATATGATGTATCCACATTTTACAAACATATATCTTTTTGTATGATTATATTATAAAGAATTTGGAATAGGGAAAATGTCTCGAGCCAATATTAGATTACCAGACACTACGACATTGAAGTAACCTATGTCATACTCTTAGGAAAAGCTTGAACGACCTTCAACAAAAGGGTACTGGGTACTTGTACCTGAAATTGACACAAGTGGATAGATAGAGAATTCCTAAGGGCACGAAACAACTCTCTCTAAGGAATACGACAAAATAGCGTTGTAACTTCAAGAGAAGGGTGCCGCCTCACAAGGAGTCGCAATGACCAAGCCGGGGGCGACTGTTTACCAAAAACATAACTAATTAAGTTGGTTCTATATTACTATTAATTAGTCAATTTATTTGTATAAAATTCCATCCATCGATGTGCAATACATACATCAATCAATATTTTTATGTAAATAAATTGATTAATTATCCCCCAACCATGTATAAATTGATGGTTTGTTATAATGTATATATCACAAACATCATTCGATATAAGAAAAGCATGAAATATAGAATTATAAATTTATACATAAACGACTTAAATACTTCATGTATGCATCCATGAACTATCAAATTAGGCATTAAATTGAAAAGTTTTAGAGAATGAGGAAACGATAATCATGAGTCAAAGACATCTGTGAGATATGGATTAAGAGCGTATTGTATCTACTTGGTAGAGATGTAAACACCGTTTTTATCCATTTAAGGGTGTCCTATTCTGATTACATCTGATCAGAAAGCCACTCTCCTTGAAAACACTTCCCAAGTTCAACCTCCTCACAATTTCGAGGGGGGGGGTTGACCAGATTCTCCAATAATGATTGTACAGGTGGAGTTCACTAGTTCAATACACATAGTGACTCCCTCTAGTCATGGGATCTCGGCCAAAATAGCACCATTGACAAGAAAGGGCTACGGTCGCTTGGGGGGTGGCAACCTTTTGGTCGCAATTATGGAACCTTGTGGTTGGATCTCGTATTTACAAGGTAATATTGTAGCTTACATCAATTATCATAAAAGAATGCACGTAATACACAAGACTTCCACCACTCTGATCATGTTGGCCAGTTTCTCCAATTGTGATTACAAAGTTGGAGTTCGCTAGCTCAATGCACGTAGTGACTCTCTCTAGCCGTGCAATCTCGATCATAAGAGCACCATTGACAGGAAAGGACTAGGGTCGGGGGGGTCGATGTTGGCCAGATTCTTCGATCGTTAGCATGACTGGAGTTCACTAGTTCAATGCACATAGTGACTCTCTCTAGCCATGCGATCTTGGCCGGAAGAGCACCATCGACAAGAAAGGGCTACGGTCTAGGGGGGTATTTGCAACCTTTTGGTCGCAAGACTCGCAACTATGGAACCTTGGAGATGGATCTCGCATTCACAAGGTGATATTGTAGCCTACATCAATTATTCTATAAAAGAACGTATGCAATGCACAAGACTTCCACCACTCCGATCATGTTGGTCAGTTCCTCCAATCGTGATTGCAAAGCTAGAGTTCACTAGCTCAATGCATGTAGTGAATCTCTATAGCAGAGCGATCTTGATCGAAAGAGCACCATCAACAGGAAAAGACTACAGTCTTGGGAGGGGTGTTTTTGCAACCTTTTTGTTGCAACTATAGAAGCTTGTAGATGGATCTCGCATTCACAAGGTGATATTGTAGCCTACATCAATTATCGTAAAAGTGCATATGCAATGCACAAGGCTTCCACCTGTCTCAATCTATGAAAAAACTTATGTATACTTTCTTATCTTATCCCAACTCTTGGAAAAAGTTATTTTCAAATTTAAACCCATGACCATCTCGTTACGATTGCTACAGCTGTATCATATGTCACAATAATCTATTTCTAGCTTGTGAATTGCCCAAAGAATTAATTGTGCCGATGGTTGTGAACCATTTATTTTCGGATTCCATTTTTGTGTAAATCGTTAGTTACCAAGGTAGGCCCACCTAAATAAAACAAACCACGAATTTGGGTTTCAATCATTCTTCAGTGGGACCCTAGGGTAAAGTTCTACCCACATGCATCAAACGTCCAAATCCTCCACTCTTCCACGGCATTCCGGTTCTTACCCTATCTAATCGTTGGAGGGGTTGGAATTTGAATCCGTTTACCCTCCAACAACAGTTGAATAAAGTGAGAGCTGGAGAACTTTGGAGGAGAGGATTGGATCAATATCGCTTCTCGTCTGGGTTTGGGCAGGAGACTGGACGGCTCGGATAGATGACCGCCATGTGGCATTCGGAGGGATCCAAGTCCTCCATCCGAGCCGACCCCTAGTCAGCTCAGCTTATCGACTGAGTGATTAGCTCGGATGGAGGACTTGGATCCCTTCGAATGCCACATGGCGACCATCCATCCAGGTCACCCAGTCTCTCGCCCAAACCCAAACGGGAAACGATTTCTGTTCGAGAGGATTCCGCTCCGCATCAAAACCTGTTGAGAGGACACGCGGGATGCTAACAAGTGGTCCCCATAATAATAAAAAAGTATCCACGGGCAGCTATTTGGATAACCCAAACCATGAAACATGTGACACGTGGGATCATTAAGTGGCCAGGCTTTTAACGGGCAGCCCAAGAAACATCTGGTGGTAAGCGCACCACACTTAGATATTTATTTAGTCCAATACAACCACCACCTTAAGAAAACCGGAATCTCGTGAGGCACCAGCCAATAGGAATTTAGGTTTGGATATATACCATTCGCTGACGTGGATCAAAACCGACGGGTGCGAGCAATACAATCTTTATCTATTCTTAGGTCTGTCCACCGCACCAGCCCACCATGTACCCACTATCTTCATGGGTCCCGCATAAATCTGGGAATTCTATGTACTTATGGTGGTATGTAAGCATGTATGTAAATTGCAAAATGCATGTCACCACGTGCTACTTTGAATTTTCCATCTTCGATTGGTTTAAAATTTTTTTGTTCGGAACGGGTCAGGTCCGTAAACTGGTGAGATCTAGATTTTATACCCCTACCAAGTTTCTAAGTAAAATGACATTTGTGCCCTCTCCCATTTCCCTCCACCAAGTATCTCAGCCATGTGTAGGGATGAGTCTTTGCATACAATCTGACGGTTTGATTGAAATCGGACGTTGGTGTTCTCATAAGATATTAACTGGTATATTGGAATCTTATATGCTAGTGAAGAAAAAAAATATATAAAAAGATCAATAGATCAGTTAGAAGAGAGAGAAAATAAACCCGAATGCAAATGAATGATATTTTACTCAATGATTGAATCAAAGTTTAATCCAACTTTTCTAAAGAAACCTAATAAAAAAGTGAACACATACTATTATAGGCACTATTATTCTCCATCAATCACAATGCAACATATGACATGCATTATTTATCCCTAAAATAAAACATGTGATAGGACATGTGTTAGCAAGAGAATCCACCATTTGAACACGTTAGCATTCGAGCTTTGCCTCTCAGACAGTCGTAATGGTCTACCAACTTATCTCTGAAGCATTACCCATACTCGGCCCGCACAACTAAACTTGCATCGCTTTTAACTCTTAATGGTCAACACGTCCGGCGTAACTGACATACCAATAACTCTACTCGTATGTAATGGGTGACACGATCAACGTAATCGTACCGACTAACAAGTAACTCCACTCAAGGGAAAATCCAATTTTACACCACCCGATGCCCTTCACTGTAAGTAAATTAGATTCCAAAGATAAACAAATCCAATTTTTTACATTCAAACTTTCTCTACAGCCCTATTTATTTAGAACCCATATTCTCATACCGAACTTGATATCTACTTGTACTCAAAGTAATACTTTAGGCATCGGATTAACCCAAGAGTCTAAAACCTGAACTCTCTTACATTTGTTTCGTTATTCACAGGTTCGATTTACTGTGAAGAACACTGTTGGTCATCCAACTGCAACCTATACAATATTTCTTAAACTCATGTTCTAAAATTTTCGTTCTTGAATTTTTTTTTTTTCATTTGATTCATTATTTGAAAATGAAAAAATAGATCAGATTTATCAAATGATTTTTGATTATTTTTAATTATTTTGAATAATTTTCATATTCTACCATAATACAGAAAAACAGAAGAACTATTCATTGGAAGAGTTAAGAAGCTTCCTACTTCCAAAAAGCAGTAGAAGTAGGAGACAAACACCGCCTCCATGGATGCGCATGCAACAATTAATTTGAGTCTCTTTAAGTGGCCGAAAGGGCAAGTGATGTAAGACATCAAAATGATTAATTAATATGAGAATGAGACCATCCAATCCTTTACGACCGCCCAAGCACTAGCCTATCAACGGGTTTTGCAGCCTTGGGTAGACTTAGTAATAAAACGAAATAAAAAATATTAAAAATTAAAAGTCAATGTCGGCCAACACCACACTCCATTTACGAGTAGTGGAGTTTTGACAAACCTTATCTTATATTTTAATGATTTTCAAAGCTAATCAAATTCAAAATGCTTTGTTTTTGTTTACTAATCTCACGTCATTAGGAAGCCTAGTCATGATCCACTTAGCAAGACTGTAAATGGGTTGATCAACGGTTTATTGGTTTGGTACAAAATTTTTATGAATCCAAATCGTTTTTTCTCTGAGATTCGGGAGGAGGGACGGTGATTTCATTGGATGGTCCTCACGTGGAGGTCGGATGAATCCAACCCCTCCGTTCGAGTCGACAAGTAGAGCCGACAAGGGAGTGTTGGCTAGAACCCGACCTCCACGTGGTGGCCATCCAGTGGGGTCATCGTGTCTCCTCCCTAAAGTACAGGGAGGAGACGATTTGAATAAGATTTTTATAGGGGAAATAATAATTGAACCAATTAATAATCAATTTTTATTCTTCAAATGAAAATCGAACCAGATAATTGATTCATAAATGGTTTATTATGTGGTTCATGGGAAGGTAACTTAAGCTATATACTATATAAAAAAATATTATGACTAATCTTTGACTCTCCAAATATTTTAGTAACATCTAATCATGAGATATGTGATTTTTTATTTTTATTTTTTCGCCAAAGTTTAGGCTTTCCTAGATTGAAAACAATTGACATTCAGCTAGCCATTATGAGG